>JAOWBC010000115.1:10221534-10245257 GCA_028566105.1 Hypoplectrus providencianus
AACTGCTGTTTTACATCACATGTTGGCCTTCAGTTTGCTTTATAGCTCCACTTTGGACAGACTATAACTAGTATAATATAGTATCAGTTTCTTTCGCTGCTGAATGTTTTATGTTGGGACCTGGTGGTGGACATGTGTTTACTGTGCCTGTAACTGGGGACTGTATCTTTAACGGGACTGACAGCCCTGTAGACAGCTCTGCTCCTTTGTCATCTCATGTTGGACTGAGGGCGGACTGGATGAGACACTGACTCACTATCCCCCCGCAGGGCAAAACTGGTATTACACGGCCTATTACTGTTACAGCTTGAACACCAAACATGACAGTTACAAGCAGTTATTTAACAGCCAGGAGAGAAAGTTATTCAGCAGCTCACTTTATTTGTTGGTTAAGAATGATACGCCGCAAAAAAAAAAAAAAAAAAAAAAAAGATATCTTCAGCTGGAAGATATCAGGTCAATGACAGGAAGTGACAGCAGGTCTTCTATGAATGTCCACTAAGAACCAGTGAGTCATGTAGTGTACAGTGCATCATTGTGCAGTAACAGTTTATTGGTGTGTGCGTATATGATTGACTTAGTATAAAAAGAAAAAAAGAAAAACAGAAAAAGAGAACATGTGATTCACGACGAGCAGAAGGAAAATAAAATATTTCCCAGAAAGCCACAGGGCTGGTTACAGTCAGTCTGAGGGGATTGACACAGGACCAGACAATTCATGCATGTGCATATACACACGTACACACGTACACATGTACACATGTACACATGTACACACATATATATATACACACACACACACGCACACGGGTAGAAGAGAGAAACTGGAGTATGTAGAGGAGGTGACACCTCGGTTCGCCTCTGTTGCAAGATAAGCTGGCGAGAAAGGAACTGAGCTATGCCCTGGCTTCATGAGTCACAGTGGGAAATTAGAGGTCCTATGATGTAAAAAGTGAGATTTCCATTTATTTATTTATTTATTTTAAATTAAAAAGCAGGTCTAGATGCTTAATAAATACAGTGAAAATATTTTACTCGAAAATGTAAAGAACAAAAGTAATAATTAGCTTTTTGTAATAACTTTTAATGAATTTGTGAGGCAATCTTTTTTGTAGAGAAGGAAAGTTTTCAGGAAAACAAAGATGCTCCTTAGGTTCCATAACAGTCCTTTCCCAGCTGTAATGATGGTGTTGAGACTTTGAGATGGGTTATATTTAGATGCTTACTCTAAATATGTTTAAACTAAAGTGAGTCCGATGACTTTTTATACATTCATCTTTCTGTGTCAATGTCTAACCTTTACCATCTTGTGAAAGTTTCATCCAAAAACAAGCAAAAGTAAAAGATTTTTTTAAAAAGTTTAAAATATGAACCCTTTTTATTATATTTAGATATGTGTTCCATACTATTTTTTTTAACAATTATAAAGAAGAAAAATTGAATGACATGTTGTATATGTTATATTTCTTATATCTGAGAGATCAGACAGCAAAACCGCAAATAAAATATGATCAAACAAGTGTATTACTTTCAGACATTTAAATGAAAAAAAATATATATATATATTTATTAATATTAGTTAAAAGAACACATGAAAGGAGGGAATTTCAAAATTAAGGACTATCTTAAAAACTCAATTATTTTTTCATACATCATATGTTTGCTAATCCCCAGTACATCATTGTTATGCACACCATACAGGCTATTTCTAACTAACAAATTATTCGTGAATATCTAATGAACAATATCTTATGTATTTTAAAGATATACTTTCAGAGAATATTTAAAATATAGATTGAATTTGATCTATATTCCATATATGAGATGGAAAAAAACTAAAGGGCAGCATTTTCCCACAACATTGATATTTCACATACACCAAAACTGAGGTTTTTGACACATGGACAGAAATGCAGTGGAAAGACTTGTATTACATCAGATACAAGCTGGGTTAGGGTTAGCCAATACACCCACACGCAATTCTTCTTTCTTTTCATGGCAGCTTGGACCTGCAGTAACTCTCTGGCACTGTAATGTTTTCATTAGAAGGGGCGTTTACTTCAGCCAGTGGGCTGCCCCCCTCTGCTGCTGTCTGCTGTTTGAGGAAGTGCAGTTCTGTCTATGGCCCAAAAGCTCCTGAAAGAAGAAGTGATACCTGGTAGAAGCGTGCAGCTGTGATTGGCGGAAATGGTGTCATGTGACCTCCACAGGAGGTGCGGGTGCACCCTCTGGACTTTGGTTTGGGGTGGAAATTCCAATCCCACCCTGTCAGGTTCATGATGCTGAAATGTTATTGTTCTCATCCCAGTGAAGGGGAGGGTTACTGGGTTATTAGGTTCTTTCAGCCTGAGTATCATGATCTGGAACTGAGTGAATGGCGCTTTGAGCTCTTGGAAAGGCTGAGGTTGAGGTGCAGCCTCATGTTGTAATTGTGGCTTCAGTCCTGTCATTACATGTCATGCTTTTGTTCCTACTTGATGAAGTCACAGATTGTTACATAACCAACATCCGTGTATTTCATACTCAAAAGTATGTTGACAGCCAAACAACCCACATAGAACTATTTATTAGATCATTTTAAAACCATGCGCATTGCTACTATAACAATTTTGGTTCCAGGAGTATTAGTGAGCTCCTGTTGAGCCCTGAACAATGCTCCAGTTCATCCCCATGGTGCTAGATGGGGTTGGGGTCATGGCTCTGTGCAGGCCTTCTGAACTTTTTTAGATATTATAACAGTATTTTTATCTTCAGTCATGAATTTGTTGCTTGGTTGGGAAGCAGTGGCACTCATGTGCTGAGTACCAAATGATTGGCATTCCTGAAATTTAAAGATTAGGTAAAAAAATAATATGTAATAAAAGGAATCTATAAGCTGAGAGGCACAAAATTTAAAGGGATAGGACAATTTTGAACCGGTTCCTTATTCCCATCATGAAGCTTTATCGATGTCATTTATGTCTAAACAGGATTGGATCTTCCCCAAACTCCTGCCACAAGGTTGAAAACACAACATGTTATTTTATTCTGTAGTGTTAAAATTTCCATTAGTTGGAAGTAGCCCAAATCAGGAAGCACACCCTCAGATTAAGTATGGAGAGGAATACAATTTCTAGTTTCACTGAACAGCGAAATGCATTAAACATTCATGACACTGAATTTTTGCCATTTGTCACCCGTCACTGTCATCATTCACACAAGCCTGACTTTATAAAAGGAAACTAAAAAAAAATTGTGCTAAAAGGGAGTGTGTGTTAAAAGGCAATGTGTGATTGTGATTAAGCAAAAAAAAAAAAAAAAAAAAAAAAAAAAAAACACAACAAGCTCTTTCTGTCTTGTGCTGTAGAAAAAAATCCAGCTGATTCACTGTGTAATCTGGCACAGGATGTTCAGCAAAGTATTGACAACTGAAAACTTTTTGATGGTAGTTTTACTTTTTTTGTGGAAATCACAAAGAAAACTGAAATGACATGTGTTTGGTGTGAATCACACTTTGAATTCTGTGAAATGCTTAAACCTTGGGAACAAATATTTCCTGGCCAATTTCCAAAATGTTGCAAAAATGTCTTTCAGGATGATCTAGTTGAGAATAAAGATACAGATGTAATTTCCTACCAGGCCTTGCATCTTGTGATTTCTCTCATTCACACTGGGATTGTTTGATATCAGGACAATGAATCAGCAATTCAATATTCCTCCACATGTTTAAATCTGTTTAGGAGACATTCTCAGTGTCTGTGACTAAAGATGAATCTTTCCCCTCTCACATTCTTTACTCTTTGTGTTTTCCCACTCAGACTGCAGAGTGGAGTGAACCTGCAGGTGTGTTTTGTTAACGACAGCAGCAGCGACAAAGACAGCGATGCTGAGGACAGCAGGACAGAGACCAGTCTGGACACACCGCTGTCCCCCGTGGTATGCACAGCTTTGACTGCCTTCTGTGTTGTTTTTTTGTGGGTGCTGCAACGTGTGTTTGTGTTTCTGTGACATTTTACTGCTCTCATTACTGCTTGCCATAACCACGTGCGAGAACAATCAGCTGTTACATCATCACTCACACTACTTCCTCTCCAGAGCAAGCAGAGCTCCTCGTTATCGGACCGTGACACGGCGGAGGAGGACTCGGACCCGCTGGATGACTGCGGCGGGTTCTGGAGGGTGCAACGGAGGCTGCAGGAGGAGGCCCGGGTGGCGCTGGCGCTGGCTCGACCTATGGCCCGTATGCAGGTGGAGGTGGAGAGGCAAATCCAGCTGCACAGACGTTCACCTGTGGCTGACTTGGTTAGTCAGTGAGAGAGAAAGAGAAATGAAGATCAGGGGGAATTGTGTGTTCATGTGTGTGTGTTAGGAGGTCTCCACTTCTTCAATGGAAAATGCTTTTTAGGAGGCGGCCTCGGGCGATGACATTTAAAACCAAGTGACAGGGGAAAAGGAGTGTAAATAGAGTGACTTACTAGAACTGGCTGTTACAGTCAACATAACAATGATAATGACATAAGGGACTTGCATTGCCTGAAAAAAAGTTCAGTGATGGTTTATGGTTTATTGCTGTGTGAGGCCAAGAGAAAACCCCTGATCCTGTATTCAAATACAAAAAAACAGCAGCAATTTTTTGAAATTTACGAACCAAGATAAGCACATGGATTCATTTAACTTTGATTCAAACTAAATATTGTTTTGTTTTACCCCATTGTCAGCTATAGACGTGCTCTAATTTCCTGTCCACGTGTCTTTACATTATGCAGCTCCCCCATCTGCCCCACATCAGCGAGGGTTTGATGAAGAGGAATCTGAGGCGAGGGGACATGAGGGACATGAGTCTGGGACAGCTGCAAGTCATCACAAATGACTTACACTCGCAGATTCAGAGTGAGTGGATCACACACACACACACACAGACATGTCAACGGTTATGATAAAAACAATAACCATTATAAATCAGTGTCATAAATTCACGCACCATGCATTAGACATAGAGTGCTCAGAGTTTATCATGTGTATAATCTAACACAGGTCTAAATGAGGAGCTGGTGCAGTTGCTGCTGATGAGGGACGAGCTGCATGTGGAGCAGGACGCCATGCTGGTGGACATAGAGGATCTCACCAGGTGAACAACATCATTCTTTCTCTGTTAATCTTTTATTCCGCACAAATCTTTCAATTTTTCTTCGGCCTCTTACGCAGTTCCTGTGCTTATTTCAACAGGCACGCTCACAGCCACCAGCGGCACCACGCAGAGAAAGCTCTCTCTAAATAAACCGCCACGTCACGTGTGTCCATCTGCACGCCATCTTACCTCCCGCTCCATGGACCGTCACCAGTGTTACTAATGAAACTCCATCTGTGCTGACTGTTTCCGGAGAAAATAAATATACCATAATACTGTAATATAAACACACAGACACACGACATAATGTATTGCACCACAGGATGTTGTCGAGGACGCCTGAGCGACCGTTGGACACAGCTGAGTTTGCGCGGGCTCCTCACTTCGACTCAGCACGATTAATCACGCCATGTTTTATAGAATTAGGGGAATCCTCTCAGCGTAATTGCATCCCCTTACCCTGATTTACCTCGTCGTGATTTTGCACGGTACACTCACGTATGCTAATGCCGGGTCGGAGGGAGCACCTGCACGCCTTGTTTCTCCCTCATCTGAAAAAGGATGTCGACTTGTAGGGGCCACACCTGAATGAAGGTTGTCTTTCATTTGTCTTTGTAGTAACCAAGAGGATTGATGAGTTCATCTGTAGACATGTTTATCATCACTTTCACTAAAAGCACTGTGTCATCGCTTTTTAACACTGGAATTCACTATTAAACACCTACTACTCTCTGAGCTGTTGCAATAGAAAAGGATGAGCACTGTGCTGGTGTGCAGCTTAGCTTCACAGCGGCGTTTTAATGCTGCAGCAGCTTCACAGAGGTCTTGTAATCTGATAGCTGCTGCAGTTTTCACTTGCTTTAAAGATGCATTTAGAGTCATTCTGAACAGTTTGAACCTAATTCAGACAAATTAGTATTTGTCAAATGCCTTTATGTTATGTACTGTGGTGCAATAGACAAAATAAGATAAGGATTATAAATTGTATTATTTAATTTAAAGAGAGAAAAGTAAAAGTGGAGGCATGACAGCATCTAAAAAAATATGCAAAGTCACTTTTGTTATGCTCAAAGGTAAAGAGAAGTAAACATAAATTATTATATAGATTAATGACAGCCTAAACATATATCTATTTTATCAGTTCAGAGGGTTTATGGACATTCTGTATGTAAATGTTAAAAGATACTTTATTAGAAGGATGAGGAACATGCCTTGTTGTCTGGCTGTGTTTAAGTGTTTTCACTCTCAGCTTTTTAAGAATGTTATTGAACACAGAGTCGAACTTTCTTTTTCTATTATATGCTTCATTAATAAATGTACTGTATAATGATTGTAAAAAAAAAATCCAGAAATAAATGTTTCAAGTGTGTGAGCTGTGTTTATATTTGACTCATCATTTCATCAGAGGTCATTTGCATTTGGGGCAAAATCTGAAATAGCTGATTAAATTCAAGGTAAATCCTGAAGGTAACCAAAAACTCTGAAATTCGTCATTTCGTCAAATGGAACTTGGTTGAGTGAATTCTCATTCACGTATTCACAGTTGTGTTCACACTTATGTAACTGAGTTTTGTGGAGGACTTCCACAAGCGAAAGGGGAACAACTCTGACTGTGGAGACAAAAATAAAACCCAGTTAAACTCTGCAGTTGATCCAACTGAACTTATGCTAGATTTTCATCACATATCCAAAATAATTGAGAAAAATGTATATATCTTAAATGAAATGTGTACTTAACACATATTTTATGACACTTGGATTACAAGAGTAAATCAATAATGTCACATAGCTATTCAAAATGTTAAAATAATTTAAGTTTGACTGTAGTATGTAACTACATAATATAATGTAATTTATAGTATATAATTTAATAGTAATGTAAGTGTGAGTGTATGAAAATAAAAATACTTTATTTAATATAAAGTGAAAATTCTGCTACAAGAGGCTCTTATTATTTATTTACCCAGTATATTATTATATTTGGATTAGATGGATTATATTTGGATTGGTTCAAATTATATCAATTTTTGTATTTCTCTTCTCGTTAATGCTGATCAATAGCAATATCCCATTTATTTAAAAAAAAAATACTATTTAAATTATCATGTTATCTTTAACATAAAAAGCTATTTTAATTGCATAGTGAATATTTTTTCTGCCTGGCACTGAAATTTTTTAATTTATTTTTTATATTTTTAAACTGGACAAAGCCCATATTAAAAAAAAATGTCTGTCCTGACTGAGCATGAATTCAATTTGAAATATCATCTGACACAAACTTTCACTTTTCACTCTTTGGAAATATAACAATAAACAGTGTGAAGCTCTATTACTCATCAGTGTGTGAGTGTGTTAATTCCAGTTTCACCTATAGGAATGAGCTATTGGGGGAAAAAAATAATGTAACCGTGCTCTTTCAACTTACAGTTAGGTGTGAACACACACCGTGGTGCAGTGAGGGAAATCCCTGCACCGGTGGGTATAAAAACACTTCAGGATGTCTGAGTTCAATCAGTTGCAACTGACGAATCTGAAGTCTTATCCAAGATGCCTCTCGTCAAGCTCTGTGAGTAAAATGCACCCGGACTGAACAGTGCTTTCTATTTCCGCAAAGTGTTTGAAACTGAACCTACAGCTATTTTTCTTTTTGTCAGACTTCACTCCTGCTGTGCTCCTCGTGCTCGCCTGTGCTCAGGTCAGCCGGTCTGTGCCAGTGATGGGTAAAGGGCTGGTGACAGACTCCTGCGTTGGACACGCACATACGCTGCTACAGAACATCACTGACGTACTCACACGGGTAGGCCTACAAAACAGCTACAAGGTTTATTTCCACACTGTGTCCTTAAATGTGGCTCACATGTGTGAATTGTCTTTCCACATGCTAGAACAACCTGTTCAGTGGAATCGACTGCAGCAGGCAGAGTGTGGAGCTGAGCATGGAAACTGACACTCTGTCCGTGTGTGCACCAAAGGTCTATCATAAAACTTTTTACTGATCTATTTCAATGTATGTATGTCAAGTTTGAGACAAGGCAAAAACTACATTCAAATTAGTTATTCATGTTAAAAACAAAAACAAAAAAACTTAACTACTATATTGTATTTCTATGTATATAATGCCTCTTGAAGTTCTTTTGTATTTGTGCCTTTATATCATATACAGTTATTATTATTATTAAAACTGTGCTTTACCCACAGGGACCAACATGCTCAGGATCAGTTAAGTCAGCATTTGACCAGGTGGGTTGTGCTCTGTCTCTTGGTTACTGCTTTTTTCTACTTATAGGCATCTTTAAAGAACCAATGAAATGTTTTTTGTAGGATTTTCAAACATTAAATATAAGTGAAAAAAGACACATTAGATTCACGAACAGCAACTGTATTTTTCTCATGTTATATCTACAAATTTACTTGTCTACTATTTAAGTTTCACTTGCACAACTTGATTCAACTGATAACATGCTACGTTTTGACATTTTTTAAATTGTTGTTATAATAGGGCTGCATCATCATATTGTTAATGTTATTATTACCATTGGCATGATCATTATCGTTACACTCATGTTTTTTTAGAGAAGATGTTTCTAATATTCTGATGGGAAGAAGAAGAGAGATGTTTTTAGTAGAAATCCAGAAACAACTCTCAGTGTAATCCAGTCCAGTCTTTAACAATTACATTCAATTAAATCTACATTTTTCCAACATTTTCATCAAACCCTGATCATTAAAAGCATCCTTATATGGGTGGAACTACAGGAATGGTCTACTCAACTAATCTACATTTTGTAAATGCACTACACATATATGTATTTATTGTTTTTGCTGCTTTCCCATCCATCCAGGACTCATGCCTGACAAACATTGGGAAGGATCTGCATCACTACTACACATTCCTTGCTGCTCAGCCTGACCCTGACCATTTACTGGCTCCAACTGTTCTGTTCCACCTCAAAGAGTTCATGGAGGTAACACATTTACCTAATCAGCATTATTACTACTACTACTACTACAAGCTCTGTAATCTATTTTAGATATATTATGTTTAAGAATGTGAATGCAAGAATTTTTAAATGAAGTGATGAAAGTTCAGTTTCTGGTAAGACTTGACTGATTAACTAAAATCAACTTTTAAGACAGAAAGAAAAGGAGTAAAGTGTCAACAATGAGTAAAAATGAGCCATTTGTTTTCAACAGAACTGCTTCACATCCTCTCTGCCAACAGACTTGACCTTAAAGGAGGTAAGAGATCTCTTAAGACAAGCATGCAGCATTTAAAAGTATCTCTTTCAATGTAATTTGGGGGAAAAAAGACTATTTTTCAATTGTCAATGAATATATATTTAACAGAATATTGCAGATCTAATTTAAAAAAAAAAAAACAGCAATACACCAGTTGTAAAATAATGAAATGCTTGATGATGTTTCTTTAAGGCTGCTGCAGACCGTCCAAGCACCTACGATGAAAGGCTGAGCCTCTGCAAAGTGCTGAAAGGCTTCCAGGTCCGCAGCATCACCATCAGCAGAGCCATCGCGTACATGAACTCTGGAGAACACACTAAATGAGCCTCAGAAAGCTAAACAGAACCACTTTACATACAAGCTAACAACTGTAACACATCATGTTACATTCAACTGTCTAGAAAACACTTGTGACTTTTTTTAAGTGAATATTTATTATTTTTACCTTGTCAGGTAACTCCTATTTAACACCAACATGGTGTGTAGAAGTACTTTTTTTGAAAAGTGTATTTACGGACAATCTGCTATTTATTTATGACTAATATCTGGGCTATTTATTTCCACTATTTATTGTTGTGTAATTCACTTGTCTCCAAGAATCACCAAATAAATATTTTAATTGCATGAATCCTGCTGATTTTTCATTCATTTGTTTACTGTTTTCACTTTCAATCTAGAAAATGTATTAACGTGAGATCAATAAAGTAAAATTCTCCTTCATAAAATCAATACACAGTTACACTTCAGAGTCAGCCACAAATCAGAAGCATGTGTGATTTACAGGAAACTTTGAATTTGCTTTAAGTGAGAGGAGTTCTCGTATATTATGGTCCTGAATTCCTAAAAAAAGGAATTTCCTTCAAACATAGACTCCACTGTCCACCCGACTGTATTTTCCTGTAACCACCTCAGCACCACTGGCTGAGCTTTGTGAGAACTCTAAAACGTTGTTTGTGTTTGTCCACACTTCATTTGGAAAGTCCAGTGTAAATAGTCAACTTACTATCAGCTGACCATAATAATGTCAGTATAAAAGTCTTTTGGTAATCAGAAGGATGTGAAAGTTGCTTTAAGCATGTTCAGTGACTGTCAGTGTGCACTGTTGGGCACTTTGTTTTGGGACATGATGTTTTGAAAGGTCAGGTATGCCATACCGGTTTATCATTACCGCCTCACTGAAAGTGAAATACGATGTTTTATTTGAAACTGCATCCCTTCTGTGTTCAGTGGAACTGGCTAAACTGAGGTTTGTGGCTGCAAGGGTTGAGAGAGACCTATGACGTTCTTGCCACAGGAAACGTGTGAGAAAATTTACTGAAATAGTGGATCAGAGTCACAATACTGCTTACTCTATTTCACAAAATCTACACAAGCAAAAAAAAAAAAAAGTATCATTACTTAGAATAGAAAATATGTTTAAAATACTAAATGCCTGCAAATGAACTCATACTGGTGACCTATCTAACAGAATAATGCTCATTAAAATATATTGTTTACATGTTCCCATTTGTTTTGTACATGTTCTTGATTTTATCAAGTCTTTAGTGCAAAGTAAGTAACGTCTCCAAGAACTATAATCCTAAAAGTTATTTTAAAAGATACTTAGTACCGTCTTAAATCATCTTATTGGCTGTGTTAAACTACTTAAACTATACATAACTTTTTTCTTTCTTTAATTTACTCTGCATTTTTTGCGTGTCCTTGTTGACAAAATAAAAAAGGGCGTCTTATCTAACTTATTTTTAAAGTCTATGGTCGCAATGTAATTAAAAAGGGATCATTTCCAGGAAGTGACGTAATTTTGAAGGGCGCCCGAAGGAGTACAGGCAGGTAAAAACTCTACCTGATGTTCTTCTTTTTAAATCTTTAGTTTCGACTTGTTAGGCTTAAATAGCAAGAAAGTTAGACCGATTATAAAAAATAATTACAAACACTTCTGATGTAATTAAACCGGTTCTGTTTGTTCTGACAGTTAGCTAGTTAAATCTGGATTACTCAAAGTGTCTCCGACCCTGGTAACACTATTACCTGATAAAAATCTGTAAATATATCCACTAGGATTGTTATTTGGGGTCTGAGAATGTTTAAAGTGTTTTCTTTTGGTAGCCACGTGTGTCACTCTTCTTAGATATTGCAAAATAAATCAAATAGATAAATATATGAAACACACGTAAACATGTTTTTTTTTTTTTTTTAGGTCTAAATGCTGACAAACTTAAAAGCAAAAACAATCAGACAATCTGTACTTAGTACACCTTATTAACGAAAGAATAATAATAAGTAATTCACTACATTTATTCAGTCATAAGTATTGAAACCTTAGACTGAAATATTTAAACAATGTCGATGGAGAATACATGATGTATTTGCAGTTGCAGTGCCACCTTGTGGAACAAATCGCTAATAACACAGAAGCTTAGCCAAAGGTTAGCTGTTTTCCAATGATTTTATTTAAATGAATACATTTAAAATCGTAAACGCCTTCATGTTGACACTGTTTGGGTAATGATAAACAGACATGCGCAGTGCAGGGTTCTAATCAGTCAAAGCTGCTTCCAGGTGTGTTTGATTACTTACAGCTGTGGTGATATTTCCTCAGGTTGCAGAGCAGCGCGACTCTTCCAGACGTTTCCAAGGCAGAGGATGGACCGCAACCTTCAGAGAACTTATTCTTGGTGGATTATTGTCCTTATCTCACTCTCTACACTCACAGAAGGCCGGTCACTGCACAGCGGAAGCTCCGGATACACAACAAACTCCCACATCCCGAGCATGGAGCACGGTATCGTCCAGTCTCAGCCGTCTGCGGGCAAACAGCAGCAAAGCGCGGGGCTCCGTGTGAGGCCTCGACCTGTGGCGGTCCACTGCCACCCGGACTCGATGCGTGTTGTGGTGCAGGCTGACATGCTTGATACAGGCCTCCAGGTGGACCCCAGGCATCTCCGCCTGGGCTCAGACACAGACAGTGGAGAGAGTGAATGCAGAGCAGTCCCAACAGCAGAGGCAGAGTTCACCATCCAGGCCCACCTGACGGACTGTGGAACCAAACTCTCAGTAAGCAGTTCATCCTTTTATTTGATGCAGATCATGTGAACTTGTCAGTGGTGAGAAAAGTATTCTGATCATTTACTTAAGTAAAAAAAAAAAAGTATAAATAAGCCTACCACGCTCTGAAATTACTCTGTGAAAAACAGAGTACTGAATGTACTTATGATGTACTGAAAGTATCAAAAGCAATAATACATATAATGCAGAATGGCCCCACTCACATTGTTTCATATTTTAACATAACTTTTTTTTTCCTCAATGTAGGGCTCATTTACAACGACTACTTCTACTTAATATACAGTTATGCAGTTTAACTTAAAAAAAAAAGTAGCCTAATACTTAAAATGCATCATGTTTTGTAAATTTTGTCCTGAAAAGTAGCTAAAGCTGTCAACTTATGCAATATTTGTTTATGAATATAATGCAGAAATATAATCTTGTATAAAGAAAATACTTTATGATACCAGGGCAGAAGAAAAGTAATAGTATAATTCTTTTAAATGACACTCTTCATGCAGAGCTGGTTATGGATGTCACAATTCTCCAAATCAACAATTCTCCTAGACATGTTTAAGGTTGCTATTTGATGCAGTTTTCTTGTTCAGCACTGAAAACTATGCCATTGTCATGACTATAAATTCATAGAGAACAACAGCTTATTGGTTATATACAACTGGTATTTACATTTTCAATGTGTTTTTCTATGATTTGACTTGTTATATACCCCCCTAATGGAATATAATGCACTCTAAAAAGACATTGTTCCTTTCAGTCAACGAAAGAGAAGATTATCTATTCTAATGTTCTGAACTACTCACCTGAACCTTCATCTGATGATTTGCTCCGACTAAATGGAGTGACTATTCCAGTTGAATGTCATTATGAAAAGTAAGTCCTGTGTGTTTTTGACACAATAGTTTGTTTGCATTGTTGGGTTTGGTTATGTGGATTTTTAAAGGAATTGTAATTGCATTCAGCATTCTCTGACATCTAAACAGTGAAGAATTAATTCTGGCATGTTGCTATAACAGCAGTCTGTTTTCAGGAGGTACACAGTGGATGCCATTTCCCTTAAACCCACCTGGATCCAGTCTGTCTCTATTACCTCTGCAGAGGATCAAATAGACTTCAATCTGCTGCTCATGACTGGTATCAACATCTTTTTTTGTTCTCCTGCATTTTCTAAATAATGATATGCTACAATTGTCATGATTACTACTCTTTAAAAGAGTGTGGGACGCAAAACAAAATGTAGTAATGTATAGTATATAATTATCATTTTTTGTGACATTTATTCATTTAAAAACTGTAAGAAGTAGGCTACATTTTACAGTCAAAGTGAGGTTTTTGCTTGTATACATATAGACATATAGAATTCTGTCTTTAATGCATTTCACTCACTTTTGTCCCAACAATTTTTACATTTTCAATCTGTATGAGAATTTTAATATTACTTAAAAGGTTAATCATTTGTCATTTGACCCTCACAGATGACTGGCAGTTTGAGAGGGGATCTTATTCTTATTTCCTGGGTGATCCCATTCACATGGAAGTTTCTGCCATCATCCGCCACCACATGCCCCTGCGAGTCTATGTGGACCAATGTGTTGCCACCGCCACTCCTGATGCAGAAGCTACGTTAAGATATAACTTTATTGAACGTCACGGGTGAGCTTCAAAGCCAGATCTTAAATCACAATACTGAAATTATTATAGTTAAAGTAATCGTTAGACTCTTTGTGATTCACTGCATCTCGAAAGTTGGTCTCTTTTCTCTGCTCCAACAGATGCCTTGCTGATGCTTACATGACCAACTCCAGCTCTCGTTTCCTCCCACGAGTTGAACAGCATAAGCTGAGGTTTCAGCTTGAGGCCTTCAGGTTCTACCAGGAGCCCAGCAATCAGGTCAGATCATTTTCCTGTTTTGGCATGCACTTTTGCAAGTATAAGACTCAGATTAGCTACATTGTTCTGTTCTATATACATGAGACCTGGAAGAAGAGCTTAATCGTATTTCACACTACACTCTCTCCCAGGTTTACATAACCTGCTATGTGAAAGCTGTTCCGGTCATGATGGCTGTCAGCTCTCAAAACAGGGCCTGCTCTCTGATTGACAACAGGTATTATTCTGCTGATGCAGCATTTTTCAGCATGATGACTTCTCTCTACAGTATCACAGCACAGGCTACATGGAATAAAGTTAGACCTCCTTGAATGCAGTGGCGGTTCTAGAGATTTTGCCCTGGGGTGGCAAAGGGGGGGACGATAGGTCCAGAGGGGTGGCAGAGGCGCGGGGAGCAATTTATTCAGATGCCAAACTGGGGAGGCAAAATATATACCCGGGGTGGCAAATGCCCCCCCGTGCCACCCCCTAAAACCGCCCCTGCTTGAATGCCTTGTACTATTACACAAACGTCCTGTGTGTGTGAAACAAACTATGAGGTGCAATGGATGATCTTGCAATTTTCGCAGAAGTGAGTTCCCTTTATGTTGAAATTCTCCTCCCTATGCAGTTGGAAGTCAATTGATGGGAACGACCAGGCATGTAGAAGCTGCGATATCACCCACAGAGGTGAGGAGCCCCTCTCTACAGAACGCCCTAAAACTACAGTTGGCACCAAAGCATGGCCCTCAACGACTTTGCAGGAGAGTTTAGTCCCGAACAGACCTGAACTACATCACCCATCCAATTATATCCGTGTTCAACCAGAAATGCACCACATCCAGCACAACCAACCTCAGCCACCCTCTGCTAGAGTGATGAATAGAGGAGCAGTGAATACAGCTGGTGAGTACAACAGACATTAAATTGAGCAGTCCTTAATTTTTTAGGTGTTTTGACCCAAGTTGAATCCATTTAATATGCAGTTTAGACTAACTATCTGTAGTTAATTCAGGATTAAATTGTGGTTTCAAATCTAATTTTCATAAAAAAAAAAAAAAAAAAAAAAAAGTATAGTTATAGGAGGTCTCCTTTTGAAAATGTACTCCACTAGAGATTACTGAATAAATGCCCTAAAAGCCATTTCCAATTATTTATTTTACAGAGCGTACCATCCAGCTGGGACCCATTACTGTCCTGCCATCAATGCCAAAAATTGACACAAGGCCATCAGGTTCTAAAACAACACTTTGAACACAGAACAGGACCACCTGGGACTTTGTAGACACAGTGGAGACTGCAGATGATAAAATCACTTCTGCCTCGTTCTGGACTAAAGCATTTGGATGCAACCACTGTGGATGCACAGGTTATATCTAGTCATTCATCTCTTTCTTGTGACCTTTACTGTAATTTCCAATGACAAACCTTTTTTCCTTATAATAATTTAACACTAACATGGCTTTTTTTTTGTTAAACCTTGTCTCTACTAAACACTTGGTACAATTTTCTCAATTATTTGATATTTGAGCTTTACTAAATCCAACATCCTGTAGTTCTTTGCCAAGAACTCGATATGCCTTCAGCAAACAATTTAATTAGCAATGTATCTAAGCACTCAAGCTTATTGGGTCCAGGCAGCAGAAATTGATGTGAAAAGGATGTGTTGTGTGTTGTTTGTGTATTTTTAACACAAATACACACACAGTGCAACCTTTTGACAGCCACTGTAAAGATTCATCTAACATAATACCAGCTATTTTTCTCTGAGGAGAAAAGCAGACATGCTATTAGGGAGCACTTTCCTCCATTACTACCCACAGCCTACTCATCACGTAGTCACTTTATTGATTCATCATTGTAAGGGGAAAATGCTGTAATATAAAATGTTGGCTGTGCTGGCCACATCCAGTAAAATAATTAGTCAATCTTGTGATTTTTGAACACTTTCAGTCACTTAACAGCCAATGTTGTTCTTGCGCAGACATAATGGTAATGTTTCCCAATACACACAAATAACTGAATGTATACAGAACACTGTACCAATATATTATTTATATTCCAAGGAAGTGATGGACACCGCACATACACAAGTTTTATTTATTGGTATTATAATTTTGTTTTGGTAAACACAGAACTGATCTGTATTGAGCTATTTTGTATTTATACTTTATTTAAACGCTCAGAAATCTATGGCTTGCCTCATTTTTGGCAGCAACAAAACACATTACTGATGTTTAATACTCTTTCTTTTAGTTTTATTTAGTATTTCTTTATTTTCTCTGTTCATTTCTACATTTTGTTTTAAATTTAATACACTGTATGACCTTGTTTAATGTTAAATATTCACGTAGTAAGCAGCTTTCCAAGACGCTTTGCATAGTCACATTGTTACACAATCCACAAAGGAAAGGTCTATTTTCACAGCTCAAAATTAGTTTTATCAGCCACCTTAATCTGTCAATCTCCAAAATCCCATATTGACTCTGCTCTCTGACTTAACTCTTAAAAGTCATATTTGTATTAGAATTAATTTCCTTGAAAAATACTTAATGCTGTCCAAGCTATTCAGTGAAGTTGGTTGACAGGGACAGGCCTTGCACTCACAGACTCGTGTAATAATCAGCCTAAATGGACCTCTACCACAGCATTGCAGCATTTTAAGTGAAGGCCTTACTCGACCTCTTAATGTACACGAGTATTAATATTGCAAATGGAAATTCTTGATGCTCTTGCCAACGAAAACATTTTGTTATTTGGGTTTGGTTGTGTCAGCACCTCGGACAGCGCCCCTCATTGTCTCCGTCAGTGGGCGTGTTAAACGCTGTCCACGGTCCTGAAACATGTCCAGTGGCCTTGCTGTCCCCTCCCACCTTCATCATTAATCACAGGGTTACCGGTCAGCGCTCAGACACGACTGGTCGATCTCCTGGGCGCCTGTTTACTTTCACATCCAATGAATGCTATTTTATGCGGGATTACGATGTGCTGTGCGGCATCAATATACCTACTAAGTGCATAATAAATCAAGGGCACGTTGAAGTACACTTAAGAGTTAATGTCGAGCTCATTAGCATATTCATATGCTGCAGAGAGGCATCCGGCTGTCTGCGTAGCCCCCATTATGCTCCATTGAGTGCTGACTGTATGGACATGTTGTTTGGTTTCAGATCCCTTCTTTTTGGAGAATCTTTCTGGATATGTTGATTATGGCTCTGCGTCAACGATTCAGCGAACGCATCTTTCAGCATATGAAGTGAATGAGTCCCTCCTGCATCCTGTTTTCAAAGCTTCACAGGATCATTTCTTCACTTTTGAACTTCCACCGCGATGTTTCTCTACAGATGCCAAGCAGTGGCTGTGTTCACTGTTTGCTTTCTTGTTCGCTCAGCCGTTTATTCCTTCCGGAGATGTGGCCAGGACCTTTGTCGCGATGACCAGGTCTGCTGTGCGCAGGGAAACAACACCACCGCCGTCACCTGTTGCAGGCAGTTCGTGGACAAGACTTACTACAACATTGCCATGGTCACCCGGAAACTTTCCGGGGTGCTCATCATGCTGCTGCTGTTCGCTGTAGGATACTTCGTGCAGCGGATGTTGTGCTCCAGATCCCGGCAGCTCACCCCGCCGCACGGCGGACACCCGACTGCAACCACCTCACAGGAGCCGCTAATGGAAAGCGGCACACCGGACAGCCTGATGGATCCGGCTCCCACTGCTCAGCTGCCTTCATACGAGGAGTGCAAACGCCTGCCGACCTATGAGGAAACAGTGCGGGATCATGGGAGCAGAGGATGGCCGCAGTCCAGCATGGGACAGGCTACATGAGAAGAGCGCGTGCTGGGTGAATAAGGGGACATCACTGGATGGCTGTCAGCACTTGAAGCTGTGTTTCATATCGTTTGAATGGACATCTCACAAACTTGCTCCTGTTATAGCCTCAAATTTTACACAGACCCGCGATTAAATCACTCATTTCTCACTCTTACTCCAAAGAATACATCGAGTGCTCAATTTCGGAAATATTTTCTCATTAGGGCAGGCGTTATTATTATTATTATTATTATTATTATTATTATTATTATTATTATTATTATTGTATGGCTTTGCTAATCTTCATAATTAGCCATAGCAATATTTTATAAATCAGAAAGATATCATGGCGGTGGTTGTATCATTAAAAAGGGACTTTCCTTTGTCCTTTAGCTTTTTATTTCATCACGAATTACCTAATTAAATATTAAGAACCTTTTAAAACATTTACTACCACAGACTGGACAGATTATTGGCTCGTTATCAGGATTTGTCGACATTTATAACTCCGGGCAGTGTCTATATCACGTTACTGAGCCTCTTTGCTGATCATGAAGGTTTATCAGAGTAGATTCCTCTATAACGAGTTTAATCAATGAGTGGGATGATCGAATACTGTTTAATAATTAAATAGGCTAATATGCTGGTATAATCCCCACTGTAAATTATTGTGTATTTGTGGTATTCAGTTGTGGCAGTAAAAAAAAAGCTTCATGGTATCTTGTATTTCCTGCGGAATCCACAATATTCATAAGAATTAGTCGAATATTTTTAGCCGTCTGAATTCTGCACTTCCAACTGAGAGTATCTCAGTATGAGCATGCACAATGAAGAATTAAAAGCTGCGATCTCTTTAATTAAAAAGTATTTTTTTTACCGTAGGAATTCAGACTTACAGGCTTATTTAGTCTTAACGTCAATGATTTGAAAATGGCACATCATATAAATAACCCTGCTGTTTTTATTTGACCATTTGGACCACCCGTTTGAAAGCCTCTTCAACTCCCACTCCCGTCGCCGCGGAACAAGGCTGGACGAACCAGTCCCGGCCTGAGCAGATCTTCCTCAGGTTAAACGTGTCTTTGAGTTCAGTGACGGTCAGGGCTCCGTTCACGTCCTGTTTGTTGGCGAGCAGAATCAGCGGTCGGCCCTTCAGCTGCTCGCTCCTCAGAGTCTTCTCCAGCTCCCTGCGCGCCTCCTCCAGACGCTCCCTGCTCGAGCTGTCCACCACGAACACCACCGCCGCCGCGTCCTGGTGGAAACTCGTCCAGTGCTCGCGCATCTTCCCCTGGCCACCGACGTCCCACACGGTTAAGGCGAGGTTCTTCCTGTTCTTCCTCGCCTCGAGCATTTCCACGTTGAAGCCGATGGTTGGCACCGTGCTGACACACGCGTTGTGTTTGAGTTTGTAAAGAAGGGTGGATTTCCCGGCGTTGTCCAGGCCCAGGAGGACAATTTGGGCTTCTGGTTGTTTAGATCCTCGCAGTCCCATGGCGGATTTACAGACAGTCAAGTCAAGTGGGAAAGGCACTTCTTCCACTTACAATGCTCTTTTGACGCAGTGTTTGCTTAGTGCGTTGCCTTGAGTTGAATAGATAAGCCATTGCTGACTCTAACTCACCGATAAGGCCTTATGACAGGGGCAAAGTATGTACCAACCAGAGGATAGCCCTTGTTTTATATGCACTGTAAAAGTAGAGTTATGCATAGTTATTGCAATTGTAACAACTGTATCGCTATTCTGCGTTGTATGCAATGTCAGAGGGCTTTTCATGCATAACCTGAAAGATATTGTGCCACTTAAATCCATAGACGGAAGGTGCATTTAAAGGATAATCACATAGTTTTATCAAGCCCTTTTCATTGATGTGCCTTGTTTCTGGGAAAGTGTGTGGCTGTAAAAATGATTTCTGAGAATAAAACACATGAGCTCTGAATTACAAAAATTGTCAGCTACTGAACACAACTGGTGATTTTTTTTTTTTTTTTTAATAGTTGATTCTTGGTATGCATATATTTTTTAAATATAGAAAGCAGCTTTCAAAGGACCTGAATAGTCGCTTTGGTGCACAAACCACATAGAACAGGTCTATTTTCACCCCATCTCCACTATTCATTATATTGACAGCTTGTTGGTTTACCGAAGCCCTTCATCATGTGTTTAAACATTGTTGACAGAGGCAGGCTTTTCAATTAAAGAATTATTTAAGTCAGAAAAGAAGCAAAATTAATCATCCTTTGAAGTTTTTTATATAAAGGACCAATGGTTGCATTTTGAATAAGAAATAAAATTATTTTAATATTTCATTAATTCATATACAACACAAATTATTGACAGTCAAAATGTGAACATCAGGAACAACATCCATTCCACAACTGCCACAGAAAGAAAATCAGTTCTTATTCATTGTTGCACCTCTCTTAAGTAAAATTTTAGCATTTTAAGTCTTTAAATCTTCCGTTTCAACAACCATTTCAACGTACATTTCCATCAACACAGTCCAACTCTGACATCCTTTTGACAGGAATGTGAAATGTCAAGTGGATAATCTTTTATTCTTCACATACTCTTTCCTCAAACACTTAAGGTTCCAGAGATTTAAACAAAACAAAACAAAAAATACAACAAAGTCTAAAACACAAATCTTTTGGACATTATGCTGATGTGACACTCTTATGGACGAACATCCAGTCCTGAAACTGGGTCAGCATTGGCCTGCAATCCATCCCAACGGTCATCAGCATAGATTGATAAAAATAATTTAAGACATTTCTTTATAGTGTGGTATCACATAAACATTCAAGAAAATAAAGAGGATCGTCAAATATCAGAGGAGGAAAATAAATAAAGGGAGGTCAGCCATTAGTAGACCTTGACACAGCTCACCAAAGTACACCAGTGTTAAGGAGCCAGTCTCCCTTGAAAGCAGAGCTGCTTTCACAATCCAACTCTCAGTTCTGACTTCACCCAGACTCCCTTCTTTAATCTGATCACATTCTTCAGAAATGTAAAACACTTGGGTGCATCATTCCCACTTACTAAAACAAGAGTCATGTTGGAAACAAGCCAATGGCACTTCCAAAGAAAACCGTGCGCGTGGCATAGCACTCTCTCCACCTCCTCTCGATCTTCCTCTCGTGCAGTCTGACACTGAATATATGAATGTCTCATAAAGACTAAATCAATAAATCACAGTGATCAGCCTTCTCTTCCTTGTCGCGGAAAATCCCCCTTAACTCCACGCGCATCAGTGTGGATGCGCAATGGAGGCGCACTTTAGCGCAGGAGCCCAAATCAGCGGCATCCTGCTGCTCGGAAGACACCAAGCGCACCCGATCACTTAATTCCCTCCAGGATTACTTCTTCTTTTCACATGAAGGTTTCATTCAGGATCTGGTCCATTTCTCTCCCGGCTTCAGCCACACGCCCCCGGTTGGATTGTCCATCACGTACACCAGCCCACCGGCGTCAAAGCGGCTCTGGGTCCAGGAATGGGGTCCTGACTTCTCCATCGCCCGGGGGGAAGACCGAGGCGAGGCGGACTGACTGGTCACCTTCTTCTGAAAGCGGACAACAGAGGGTGTGCAGCACTCATCGATTCTCTGATACGGGTCCACTGCGCCAACGCGCTGGAAAATCACGCGCGCTTCTACGGAGGATTTGGAGCCTTGCTGTCCCATAACGTAATTTAACTCAAAATACTCCCTAAAGTCAAAGCAGAGTAGTTTAATTTGTGCTTATGTCTTAGTTGGCTGATAGTCAACCTTCCTCTGCTGCTGCCTGCGCGCACTGATCTCACTTATAAAGTGCCAAATCTATATCAAACACGGCAACGAGTTCCCGTAACGGTGTAGGGTGACGCACTTGACTTTATGGATATTAGATGTCTAACGTTGCAACACAGCTCTTTGGCATTTGCATGAGTCCATGTCGGAGCTATTCTGAGTCTCTCCACCTGGCAAAGACCGTCACGAACACGGAGTTCTTCCGAGCTGTGCGCGCCTCCTGACGGCTGCAGCGGGGTAGAGTTGCCCTGCAGGCAGCAGCGCAGAGTTAGGAGCTATTTGTGGTCCCACAGAGGCATCCCACAAACACTCAGAACACGTCACGTGTTTTTCCCCCCCAACCTCACTCTGATCTCAGCACCTCATTCTTTTGTGATTGTTGGACGCGATGTGATTTACAACCAACAGCTTGAGAACAAGAACACTAGTGAGTGTAATTCCTGGAGAGGTGACAAAACTCTGAGGCAAAGAATATATGTCACGACTTGACTCAGAACCTCAAGTCCTATTATGGTTGTGTCCTTGAGCAAGGTACTCACAACTCAACTGACAACACTGAATACAAATTTTGAAAGCAATTCTGTATTAAAAGCAAAAAATAAATCTAAAAGGAACTTAAGGTTTTTTGTTGTATGATCAGATTTTTGCTTTTAAAAGAAAAAGGGAAAATTCTGATTTATTTTGTCTCTTAAACATTTCAAACCTTTTTTTTATGCAAATAAAATAAATGGTAAATGGAAAAAAAAAATTCCATTATCCATAAACCAAATATTACTCTAGTTTCCATTAACAAAACAACCTTTTAAAAGTAGAAGAAACGTGTAATGAGCTAGTCCTGTAATGTAATCAATGCAAGTGTAATTTAATTGCAGTTTTATTACAGTTATTTATTTTATCATCTGGTTATTATGTGCAATCTGATGCTACCTAACATTGTTTGTAGCGAGTGCACTGGTGAGTGTGCTGCACAGTGGATGCAGGCCAGAAGGCCTTTGACATAATAAAGACTGAAGGGTGAATGCATTTAAGATGAAATAGTTTAATACTGATAGTTTACATACTGTTTATTTTACACTCCTTTTTTTTTTTTTCACTGAGCATCAGCTCAACATATATGAATCATGGACTGCTTCTCAAATGAAAGTGAAATGGGTAATTTATTGTAAACTTCTGCTCATATACAGAAGGAAAACAAAAATAAAGAATACAGTATACTGATTTGGCAATCTGCCAGAAACACCCAAAAGGTCAACAATAAATAAGGCATTAGGTAAACTGTTAAATAAAAAAAAAAAAGGCTACTCTCGGCTGATGCAGAGAGATTATGAAACACAGTGGTAAGAAGTAGTCGAATGTAAAACGGTAATAAATCAAGCGTGGTTTACTGTAACCGTCCTCGACAGGTTGTTGCTGTATTGCTTGGGGAGCGTCTCGTGTTTCTAGCTACAAGCATTCCAGCTGCACAGTTCATGGCGTGTCCACCCTCTAGCCAGCTTCTCATGACAGCAGACGTGCGGACGTGTCCTGTTTCCTGTGCTTCCCGGGGTCAAAGGCAGCCACCGGTCTCCATGGAGACATACTGGATGGAATTTGTTCATGAACATGGAAAAGCCGAAGCACATGCCCTGATACGGATGGTAGAAAACAAGTCTGACGGAACAGTTTACATTAGTGAAAGTCAGGAACTAAATCAGGCTCAACATACATTAAAACCCTCTTGTATTACTGAGGATATACAGTGTTTACATTGGCTGATATGTAAGAGTTTACCATTCCAAAAAAATAAACATCTGAAAAGTGCAATTTTTACATGACTATGACTGTGTGTCTGTGTGTGTGTGTGTGT
>JAOWBC010000115.1:10273770-10285975 GCA_028566105.1 Hypoplectrus providencianus
GCCCCGGGGAAATATGATCCACTGAAGAGAGAGGGGAATAATTCATTGCTTTTTGTTTAGAAATAATTTGTAGTTGCAATCCAGTGGAGGGCACTTTACTCTTTTTTCCTCTTTTCTTTCTTCCCCCCAAATAAATAGGCCTTTAGTATGAAGTTATCATGGGCTAAGAAAACATTCATGGTTAGGGTTAGTCAATCAAGTCAATCATCAAAACCAATTAGATATATGGGACAATTTTAAACATGGCAAAATATGGTTCTACTTAGGTGTTAAAATAAAATCAATTTGAACAGAAGTGGAGCTGTTAAAGATTTTCTTCTTTGATTGTCACAAATATTTTATAAATATTTAATACTGAAAATAAATGCAGTCACCCCATTTTGTATATGTTGTAAACGATGAGGTTAAACTTCACAGTATCTCTATTTAACTACATCTGACCATAAAAACAAACAAATACACAGAAACAAGCATTGCTGGATTGAATCATATTCATACTCTTAAATTTGTTATAAGTATCACAATATATACTCTGAAAGCAGCTTCTAGCTTATATGGTAATCTCGACTGGAATTATTTGGTTTTAGTGTGGTCATTTGGTTATTTTATGGATTGGTAGTTGTAATCCAAGTCCCCTTGTACCCCATGCAGTGTAATATTGTTGAACAATATTTTGCACTAATAGGAAAAGAACCTCTAGCTCTGTAATTGTATCAACTATCTACCGTGAGTTACAGTCCGTGAGCAGTGTTTGCAGTGGGGAAGTATAATCCACGGCTGCAGGAGGAATGGCTCTGCGCCATGCCCGCCTTCCCAGTCAGCGCGGGATGCGCCGGGCCGGCATGATCCGAAGAGAAGCCGTGCTTTCCCGGGTCATGAGCCGCGTGACGTGGTCCAGGCTGAGTCCGGCCACAGCTTCGCCGTTCACCTGCAGAATTTCATCACCGATGCTGAGGAGACCCGTGTAGGGGCCCTCTGCACCGCCGTCGCCTACTTTCTCTACGTACACACCTGGGGAGGAAACAATAAGTGTGTGTGAAGGGTAGGCAGAAAAAGTAACTGCTTATATTTGAATAATGACAAGAAAAGTTGTTTTTATCCAGCTAAATTAAGATTTATATAGATGAGGATGTGTTAGCTGTTGGGAGCCCCCATGTGGACATGGCAGTGGATGTGTACTGAATTGGATTGTACATAAATGGAAAAGCTTTTTATGTTAATTATAGTTGGTTAAAATTAATTGGGTTATGTTTATAATAGTTGCAGTATTTGTTGCATTAAAACTGGAATAGTTTTTACACTGTATAGGCCAATTAATATTTCTATAGATACATATACCCTAATGCCCATAAAGTTGGAATTTAAAATATTTTATACGACTTCCCATGGAATGATTGTGACAATGTATGTATTTATAATAGGCATGTGAGCTTTTTCAATCAATGTCTTCGAACATATCACAATGAAAATTAAATCACAATAAAGAGGATATTGCCTGAAAACTAAATTATTCCAACTTGTGACCTTTTGTATTAATAACAAAAGTGGAGGAAATAAATAATCTTCATACTTCTTTTCCAACCAGAAATAGTTTAGTTAAAGTGCCTGGAGAATCTGTTTATTGAGACTGATATCAAGGTTTCCTGCAGGCTTCTTTTTAGTTCTTTATTATAATTATTACACTTAACAATGTGTTATTTAAAGAAGTTACCTGTGTCTGGTCGACCTTTGCCCCTTGAGATGACGAAACCAAAAGGACCATTTGGGGGTCTGACGAGCTCCAGGAGGAGGGTCCCATCAGGGAAAGCCTGTGTGACCCTGCCCACTGGACGTGCAATTCTGGAGGCGAGGATGTCTTCGACACTCAGAGCCCTGTGCAGCTCGATCTGAGGACTGTCAGGGCTGTAAGAGCAGAAATTCACCTCTAGTCATTAAATAAAACCGTATATTTTGTGGTTCAGTCCCGTGTGTGTTTTTCTCTCTACTTTTCTTTGCCACTAACCTGGGTGCCAGGCCGTACGGTATCTGCACCTCCCCCAGTATTGTTGATCGTTCTGTCCTCCTCTCCAAACTCTGCACTGAGGAGGCTTTGCGCAGTTGGGCCAGTGGCAGCACCTAGTGGCAAACAAGCAGCACTGTAACTAATTCTGTTTTTCACATTGGCAAAATCCATCAGATCTGCTTTTTTTGTGGCTCTAACACCCCCTGTAAAACTAACAAATGTGTGATTTTGGCCCCACGCGCACGTACAGTGCAAACAGAGGCTATGATTGGCGGCAAAAGAGAGTTGTTTAAATGTGTTATGTGTACTCTGACAGCTGCCAGGAGGACAACCAGGATGGGTACAACAGAACGTGGAGGGAAACACAGACAACCTGGAATGAATTATTCGAGCTCCCAGTGTCAGGCAGAAAGGTTGGTAATACTTCAAAGCCTCGGTTGGTCCACTGTGGCAAATAAGTAGTGAAAGGTATTTCAAAGCAGAACAGGAAGTTTAAAGGCATGTAAATAAGATGTTTTCTCCCAGCGGCCTTTCCTTTTAAGGTAATAAATCCCATCTTTTTGATGTGGTGGAGTAAAACAAAAGACAAAGGCAGAGCAGCTCAGCAGTCCTGAACTCGAGTGTTTGCTGCCGTTGCTCACCGTGTGCAGGGTTTGCAAAGAGGGTGTCCTCTGCATGCGGATGGTGGGCTGTGGTCTGCGGGTGGGGCTCGGGGAAGCGGAGCTGGCCCGGGGGGGAGTGGGCAGACTGAGCTGCTCCATGCTGCTGGAGCGACCTCCTTTCACCAGCCTGCCTACACTGTTCAGGCCGATGGAGGAAAAGAACCGACGCAGGAACAGCTTCGGCCGTCCATCCATCTTTCTGTAAGAGGAAAGGAAAGTTATGAGGAATTGTTTCTTTTATTAGACGTTAATATAGGCCCAAATATGTTAATATGTGCACAATTACATCCCAAATGAAACTACCAAACCAGCTAGAGAATTAGATATTTAAGGTGAAACACTACAGTCGAGTTTTGAGCTTTTTGGCTTCCATAACATTTATTTTTCACACCAGTGGTAAAAAAAGACTGTTGCCTATTGTATGAAACTTTATTAATTTGCATATGCAGATTTCTCCTTAATTCACCAAAGACAGCATTAAATAAAAAATTAAATCTGAATTTTGGTGTTTGTTCATACATTCATTCCTGATTCATAAAAAATTGTTTTTGTTTTTTGTGAAGGTTTACTATATTTGCTTGTTTAAGGACTGATAAAAAAACACAGATCCATCATTCCGTGTGTAAAAAGTGAGGTTAAACCATGTAAAAGATAAACACAAACAGAATGCATCAAATTCAGAATTGCAGTCTTTGTTTTCCAAAACAATGGTTTACTAGTTGGAGCATAAACGTTTTAGATATGTTGTCTTTGTACTGTGTCAACCAAATATAGGTAGCAAAAGATTTTAGCTTTCTGTTTTCACTCATCATTTTACAGCATCCAATCCTTTTTTGGAATTGGGGTAGTTATCAACAGAATTGAAAATGAGTTTTGAACCTGCTTCACTCAAGTTTGGATTTCAGGTCCACAATTGTCTACAAATTAGCACAAATAATAATAAAAAAAACAGCAGGTTTTTAAATTTATTACACATAAAATAAAAAACATATAGAAAATATGAGTAGTTAAATGGTTTATATGGTAAACTAAGTTTAATTGCGCTTTCTATTAGTCAAAAATTGTACTCGTTCATTACCAGAAGAGGGCAGGGTTGTCCCTATGTCCACAGAATATTTTTCATAACAACATCCTGTGGACTGTAGGTCAGGTTTTAATCTCCTAACTGCCAGCAGTCTGGCACGCTTGAGCTGTTTTGGGAACGGCGTGGTGGGGGCGAAGGATTTATTGTCTAAGCTACGTCAGCCATGTTGTTATCTTGGCTTACCTGGACCCATCAGAGGTTTCCTCCCATATGGCCTCAGCTTTCAGGTGTTCTGCTCTCAGCAGCTCCGCTCTGAGGTCCTCAGCCCGAGACATACCCAGGCCCCGCAGAGCAGGACGGCACTCAGGACCAGAACCGGGGTCGCTCAGACCTGCTGGGAGAAAAGGATGAGCTGACTGAAAGAGTCATTCCCATACATTGTTGTTTACTCTGTCTTTTTTTTCCTTTTTGAGAAAGAAACAACAACTTGTTTTCTTGCAGAGTGCTTTTCATACCCATGTGTTAATTATATCGACTAAATATTAGTGCCATCCTTGTTCTCATTATTCAAAGTGAATCCACCAATCAGAAAATTCTGCAGATAGGAGGTTTCGTGCGAATCATTGGATCTTGTCTTATGCAAAGTTTTAAATGAGCCCATATGCATCCCATAAACAACAATTAGAATTTTGTTTTATTTTATTCTGCACTGTTTAGTTTAGTTTAGTTTTCCATTATATGCTGTCCTATTGTCCTCTTTTTCAGTTGTTCTTCAATATTTTTTAAGTTTAGTTGTCTTCTGTTTTGTTTTATGTTGTTCTATGTTTTATAATATTCTGTTTGATTCTCTCCTGCTATGTTGTATTTTATTTTGATCTATTCTATTCAGTTCTCTTCTGTTTTATCTAATTGTATTAAATTCTTTTCTATTTTATTCCGTTTTTTACTGCTCTGCTCTATGTAAAAACTTTTAAATGATTGTTCTGTCCTGTTCTTCTCCATTGTGTTCTGTTTGTTCAACTGAATTTTACCACCTAAAGAATACAATGATATCATGTGCATTTAATTGAGATTTCAGGTTGTGATAACCAGTAATAACTGCATTTTGGTATTTAGTTGACAGGTAAAATAACAAAAAATGTATGACATATAAATGACAGGATCTACTGGTAGTGAAATCTCTATGTGACCTGCAGAGGTCTCTCCCTGGCTCTGCTCACCTGCTCCATCTGAAGAGGCATCCCAGAGTTCAGCAGATGGAAGGTCAGCAGGGATCCGGGCCGGGGAGTACCTCAAGGTGGAGGGCCTGATACAGGGCACTGGGATGCTTGTTGCAGGGGCCCCTTGGGCTAAAGCCACTACACACTCCCTTCTCGCCTCTGGAGAGTCCAGTAGAACAGAATGCTGGGATCCCTCGCCTCCCTGATTTGAGGCAACCTGAAACTGCACCATGGACTGACCTGCAGCAGAGCGATTTCTTGAACTGGACTTCAGGGCTGACTTTATAGGCAGCACTGGTGGAGGTGATTCCCTTAATCCATCAGATGCCTCCAGCAAACGTGGCTCCAGAGCGACGGGGCTGTCTGGGGCGAAAGACACAGCTCTGCTCAGGTTGACCCTGTTTCTGGGATTGGAGTTGCGTCTCTGAGCCCAGGACGGACCGTACGGGCCATGGCCAGACTCCATCCGACTTTCTCCTTTCCTGCTCCTTCTCCTGAGTTTCCCAAAGCCTGATGACTTCCACCCTGAGCTGCTCTCTTTATTTTCCCCCAACACGTAGGCTCCGGCAAAAGTGACAGTTAGAGGAGCTTTCGGGCGGGTACTTGCTTCTGGTTTGTTCTGAGGCACCCAGCGAGGGGGTGCTTTTTCCCGCGGATCATCGGGCTGCGGAGGCTCAGCGTTCTTCATCTCTGATGGTGATGAGACTGGCTGAGGCTCCCTCACTACAGAGCCACAAGACTCACACTTCTTCACCAGCACTATTATCTCTTTAATCACTGTTGTGGGTTCACCGCTGACATCCACGACTTCTTTCTTCTGTTGAGGAGGCATGGAGCCACTGCGATGGCTTCTGCTCCTCTCTGAGCCGCTGCTGCTAGAATCCGTGTTGCTGTCTTTGCTCTTGGACTTGGACGTCCCAGGCCTGTTACGCTGTCTCACTCTATCCAAGTATCGAGACTCTGCTTCTTTCTCTGATTCATCCTCGAATCGCACACGAGTGGGTGAACAGCCGTACCGTCTGGATCGACCACCTTGGTCACCGGGGGAAGTTTCTCTTTGATCAGGGATGAGGAGGGGACCTGATACGTTTTGAGCTGCTTGATCCTCTTTGGTTTGAACAGCTTTCTGCACCGGTGTTGGATTAGGTGACTCAACTTGTTGCTTCTTTCTGCAAGAAATAGGGGGAGTGCATATTAAAGCGACATACTTTGCTTGTGAGGGAGCTATACTTATGATAAACTATTTTGAAAGCAAGCATGCTATGGAAGTGGTGAACATATAAACAAGAAAGTGAAACTGAAATTTTCGGCAACAGACCAGGAAGGAAAAAATTATTGGATGAGATAAAATTATATTCATATTATTTTCCACTTACACTGAGTAAAAGAATGCTTGTTGCAGGGGCCTCTTGCAACAAGCATCCTTATGGTTTTAGGAGGAAGTTTTTCTCCTTAAATCTCTGAGTGTATTTGGGCAAACAGCTGATAATATAAAAAAATATAATAAGAAAAATATAATTAAAAAAAAAACAAAAAACTAGTGTCTGTAGGTAAGTCTAGCATTGAGGGTCGAGTGCAAATGCCAAATAAGTGAATGCCTCCTGCTGACATAGGTGGATTTCTGCAAACAAATATGTGTTTATTATACGCCATTACATAAATAGAATGACATCAATTCATCATTCTCTCATCATTGTGTCAGGTTTCTAAGCCTCAACTCATTTTCAGTTATGCAACGTTAGCCAGGCCAAAACAAGCCAAGTGCAAGTCAAGGATAAATAAAGCAGGGGGTGCAATAAGGGAGAAATTAGGAATGGAAGATGATTGATAACCAGATACAGGAAAGTAAAAGAGAGAGACAGCTTGTCACAAAATTGAACTCATGCAACTGATACTCATACCCATGCCTGCAATACACCACAAACACAAGCATTACATTCAGACATCTGACATTTGGCGGTGCCAAAGATGTCACTGCCCATGTAAGACGATGTAGCCAACTTACACGGCGGATCTCTGATCGGAATGCGAGCGTCTGCGATCGCCTTTAACGTGATTGGAGCGAGCCTTGAGTCGTGCCCGCTCAAGAAGAAGCTTGGCCTGCTCATGTCTTGGGCTCAGAGGAAGCTCATCAGTAATTACAAGAAGTGACCTGACAATCAAGAGAAAGATATCAGAAAAAGAAAGAAGTCATTTAGGTGATGGAAACAGCAAAGGGAGGATAAATGTGATGAAGCTAGGCTGTATTGCCAGCTGTTGGAGTGATATTAAATATTCGATAAAGTCTTTAAATGTGCAAAGCTTATTGTGTGTTGTGACATATCCAACAACATCATATTCCCCACGGATTGACTTAACGTGGTTGAGTGAATCAAGCTGCATCTTCCTAAGCTGTTTTATGTAATATCAGATGGATAGACCGGGGCGTGGCACTGGCGGTGAGCAGCAGAGAGAAACGTCATCCTTATGCCCAGCGGCTAAGCTGCTCTGCATTGTGCTTCATCGTCCGTACTAGTCTTTATCCCCTGGCCCAGCGATAAAGATAGCATGATACACCAGCCATGTGGATTATCCTTGTAATGGACTGGAGTGTGATTCATTCTCTCCCTGGTGTCAAGGGGAGAACATATTCTGTATTACTAGATTACACTTTGTCATCTTATTTCTTTATCCCAACACAGACAAACATTGTGTAATTAGCAGCCTGTTGTGCTAACCCATGTGGATCTTTTTTTTACTCTGCAGCTTACAATGATAATGACCAGAATGCACTAGAGTAATGATGGCTGCAGAGTGGATCAGATGCACAATTCAAGTCATTGAGTTGACAATGTTGTGGGGAAAAATGGGGACGAAATATTTTTTTATTGCTCACTTGCAAAAAGTCTTTGCCAGGTCTGTCATCTTACAAAATTTTAAGACTATATCACTCTCTAAGTATCAAATAACTAGCTTCATAACATAGTTTAACTTTCCTGTTGAATATAATATAGTGATTATTTTTATTACTCCATGAATAGATTCAAGATGTATGATTTGTGTAATGATATACATATAGCTTGAAATATATATGTCAAATTTCCCAGCAAGCAGTGCTGTCAGAGGAGAACCTATAAAGCCACTTATAAAGCCAGGATATAAATAGAACGTAGGAGTTGTATGTCACTGCCCCCGCCAAGTACATAAAGCAGCTTTGCATTGCTCACCTCAAGTAGGGTTCAAGTTCCTGAGCAAGAATGGCTGAGTCCGAGCTGTCCAAAACACCATGGGCGCCTGCGACTGCTATAACACAGAGGGGAAAGAACTATTAAAGCAAAACTATAGCATGAAAGTAATGCAGGAGTAAAAGCCCTAAAAGTTTTGATAGGTTATGTCTTTATTTTTCTCTTTGTTTAATTAATCTATAGTGTATATTTCACATAATAGTGTGGATAATTGTACTTTAGGGCATCTTTTAAACACAATATAATAGTGTATCTTACAGTGTATCCTGTTGTTTTTGCCAGGGGGAAGACTTTTGCCAAAAGCCAAAATATGACCTCCAGGGACATGTGGGTATTAAAATAATTGGCTTTTTGTATGATCATAAGGATTTTCATAAACCTTTATACCATTAAATTCCACGATAGTCTCATAGGTTATCCCTGACTGATCCTTAATGTCAGTCAAAAAAAAACCCCACACAGGTTATGCAACAACAGAGAGACAGATAAAGGCAGATTTTCCCAGACACAAGATAAAAAAAATCACCTGATCATCATGGATTTACAGATTGCGCTGTCTGTATTGGCATTGACACACTCACACACAGCCATATATGGGACACATGTACCGAATCAGAAATACACAGTATGGGAAAAAATATAATCTGTCACGTTACATCACTACAAACTGGTACAGTCAGTACACAGAAGAAGACAAAAGCAGGGACGCTTCCCCCCACCACTCTCACTGCTAATAATAGCAACACCCTGCTGAACATCTGCACATCTGACATCTGTTCAACACTGGGAACCAGCCAGGTTACATACTGCATTCCTATACAACATCATCAGGAGACAGACAGAGCCTTATGTAGGGGGGTTTAAATGGTTGCTTCCCTTATAAAAGGGAAGGAGGGATGGAAGTTTTATTCCTGCAGCACTGATTTTATTTTGTTTTACTTAAAATTGCTAAAAAGAGCTAACTATTAACTACACTGATCAAAATAAGTCAAACTACGACTGAGCCATATGTTCAAAAAGAATAAACCAAAGTCAGTTTACTGTGTATATCAGCACACATATTTCTTAATATATTTTCTTTTCATTACTTCTTCACATTATAACATAAACAACCTATTTATTATACAATCTATATGTACAGAATATAAAAATATTCTCAGGAAAAAATCTAAACAAAAAAAACTATGTGCAATATTAACAATAAATCAAATAGCAGCCATCTAAGTATTTTTTTTTAAGTATATACAATATGATGTCTTACTTTTATGTCTTGTTATGCAGTTTATATTAAAGAAACTTTACATTGCTATATGCCATTCTCCTCAGGAGACCTACCTTTATAATCCACTTTGCATGTCATGTCTCCATAATAGCTGGCACTTTCTTCTCCACCGTGCTCTCTCTCCTCCCTGCAGTTCTGTTGCTTCTCCCTTAACTTTGCATAAGCTCTCTGCTTCACCCTTAATTTCTCCTCTGCAGCAGAAAGTATCCCACTTTGTGAAGACATGCTCTCCCAGCTGTCTGAACTGCACACTCCTTTGGCTAAGTCAGCAGCGTCAATCTCCTTCTGCTCACACCTGTCCAAGTAGGCCTCCACGCTGTCCGAGTGTTTGAATTCTGAGGGTGCTTCACTTTCATCCACCTCGCTCCTCGTGCTTGTTTCTGCTGGTTTAGGCTTCTTTTGAGGTTCTGCCACAGGTTCTGACTGAGTATAGTCCTTCACAGGTGTATTATTTGAGCTTACACCATTTAGGAGCAGTGTTTCAGGGCGTGCAACTCTCCAGAATCCCTTAGGTGGTGCCCAGTGTCTGGTTGATGTGGTGGAAGAAGAGGAAGATGTTGTGGGAGCAGAGGTGGTGGCTGGTAAGGAGGAGAGCACAGGTAATGGAGGCAGATCCTTATGTTGAGGGGATGGGTCATCCTTACTGCTGCTTGAGTTATCAGACAGAAGACTCTCGAGACTGGTCCCCTCCCCGAGCCCACAAAGCTGGTCTGTCACAAAGCTAACATTGTCCTCACTTCTTTCTGACCCCTTGTCTTCACTTTCCTCACCCTCCTCTAACACCTGCGATCCTCGCGCCTCAGCTGGAGGGCTGTGGATCTCAAAACTCACTTGCACCTCTACCTCTTCCTCTTCATCACTACTGCTCAAGTTCTTTACAGCGCCTGATCGCCAGGAAGGAGCAGGCATAAGTATTGGACCTTTCCCTCTGGGTCTCTGTCTGATGAAGACTTCAGATGAGATCTGCCCAGCAGGACTGCTCGCTAAAACCTCTGTGTCCAACCTCTCCCTCTCTTTCTCTCGGTCTCTTCCTCTCGTCCTTCTCTGTGTGAGTGACTTCACCTTTGTCTGTAGTGCGTGCACAGCCGAACTCTGGGGAGGAGGAAGCTGGACGCTCAAAGAGGGTGCTGGGAACACAGGTTCAGGGACAGGGCCAGTAATGAGTGCCCAGTTAATTGGAACCCCAGCTGGTAAAGGGGAGCTGGATTTTGCTTGGATATTATCAACCGCCTTCTCTTCCTCCATTGGCCAGTCATGTGAAAAAAAGTCCAGACAGATCCTACAGATAAAAGAGACATTTTTACACACGTGTGGACAAAACCATGTCTCTTACATCTTGTTGTAAATCTCTGTTACTGGCTATTTTGTATCTGATCTGCGTGGTGAGGAGATATGTAATGTGGATTCAGTCACGTTGACTTATCCTCTGATTACTTTGCAGTGCACAGGATAATCCTTTAGAATGAGAATAAGCAACTGCTGCCTGCAACTGAGCCCCTGCACGAATAAACAATATTATAAATGTGTGTTGTGAAGAAAAATCAACAGTTTACCACAGAATAAATATGAAATTTTTAGTGAATTATTCAAATATCCAATGCAAAAGCTAAGAAAAATAAAAATAGAGAGATTTTTAGATTTTGTTTAATATATTATAGATTGTATGAATAAAGCCCTGCAGAAGACCGATTTAACAACATTTTAAACAAAAAATCGCATTCACTTTTGAATGTCTAGTTAAATAAATTGGCTAACACATACAGTTTATAGTATACCTGGATATTAAGTGAAGATGGTATCCTTTAAAACACAATTCCAGCGTTGACCACCATGAAAAAGTTACCGTAAATTCTGGTACAAATACACAAATGTAAGTTACTAACCATTCTATAAACCTGCGCCGACGGTGCAAGATATTGCTGCGCGCATCCTCAAATCAGTCGCCAACATAAACGAGGAGACAGAGCAACTTTCATCTCCGGATAAATAAAAAGAGGGAAAACAAATATAACGTCTCAGCGTTCCTCCAGATCCATGTGCTGTGCTTCCACTTACTGTCTACACTGCTCCAGGCAGTGTCAGGCGAGCCAGCGGCCTCTCAATCATGATTGGTCCGGTAATCCCTTCAGAAATCAGTAGGATTAGACAAAAATGGAATACAAAAAAATGCTGCTTTAATTTCGTCCTTGCCTCGCGAACCCGTTACCGAGTGAAGCTCTCTGTTGCGTAAGTACAGAGCACACACACCGACTCCCTGCATAATGAGCCAATGAAAAAGAAGAAACATAAAACAAAAAAATGCTTGAATGGGCTTCAGCCTAAATGATATATCACCAGTTTCTTGTAATTCCTGTGTTATGTCGATGGTTTTAATAAAAGGACGCAGGCTGTAGAGTGTTTTGGAGAGTACAGCCTAATTTTGCATCGCAAAAACAACTGTCGGCTGATTCTTATTTGTCAATACAGCTGATCCCTCCCTCTATCTCTGTTCATCCCAGCTCTCTCTCTCTCTCTCTCCCTCTTTTTCTACCTCTCTCTCTTTTCATACATGCGGGTAGACACTCATACACATGCGCTCGTGCACAGTCAGCCTAATTGGGACAATGTTCTACTTGCCAGTTGTCACAATCCCCAGATGTGATCAGCCTCTGGCAATTGCTGCTCAGTTTTGTGTTGTGGCTATGTACGTGCGATCTAACGCCAGCAGAGGGCGCCATTGCCACACACACACACACACACACACACACACACACACACACACACACACACACACACACACACACACACACAC
>JAOWBC010000115.1:10287404-10306024 GCA_028566105.1 Hypoplectrus providencianus
ACACACACACACACACACACACACACACACACACACACACACACACACACACACACACACACACACACACACACGAGCGCGCGCACACACACATACACAGATCTTGCTCAGCTAGCTGTAACCGGCTAGCGATTCTGTTGTCGAGTTGACACCCTCCCCAAACCTCGGGAGCAGCTAAGCTGCACAGTCGACATGGCAAGAAAATATCGCAACATTTTCCTTAAGAGAGATGAAAATCTTCCAAGTCTTTTGGAATGAGTGAGTAGTACCGTTAACAGTTTTCTCTGTATCCCGATGAAAAGTACGGGTAGAAGCTGCATTTTTTCTTTTAGTCACATTTATGACGCATAGCTATGGTTAGTTGTTGCTAACATGGATGGTAGCTACCTTACGAGCTAACTGCTGTTAGAGGGAGGAGTAGCCAGCCAGGCTTCTAGCCTTCTGTGCTCTCAACCCATGACAAGAAGAGTATTTGTGGTAGCTTCTTCTCCAGGTGTGATGAAAACATAATCCTTATGTGATTTCGGATATCATGAACGCAAGTAAAGTAACCTGCCGGGTTGAATTAAACTAATTGTAAAGACATTTGTGTTGCTGGGTAGTTTCGGATGCTAGCGTTACATAATCGCCGTTGCAAGTCAAATGGCTCCACTTTCCAGTGTCACTGTGGTTCTTCTCTAATTATCGTTTCTCTGGCCATTACACAAAATTAGAACTAATGTTCTCGTTAACGTTACGGATTCATTATTACAGATACATTCTGAAAATTACCATATAATCACCAGCTAATTATACATCTTACATTAGTAAATATTTTTTTAATCGGACGACGTTTGCTCGCTAGCATGCTAGCCACCCATAGCTTAGCATGCTAAAAGTGAGCTAACGTTACCCACAAATGACGTTAGCTTGCTAACATATCACCTCATATTAGATTAAAAAACATTAATGTGTGTGTCTTACAACACGTTAAATTGTTACAAGCACAATTGACAATCTAGCTAAAGAAAATATCAAATATCTGTAGCACAATGTTTCTGAATTCTATTAGCAAACGTTAGCCACACAACAAGTTAGTTAGCGCAGAGAGACTCGGTTGTTAGCCTCTTTAGGACCCTTTGTCCATAGTCATAGTGGTTACCAGCTTTTCTAAGTAGGCCACACAGCAGTTGTTTTGATCCTTCTCCGTCGCATGTTTCCGCTCTATGTTACATATATGCGTTCTGTCACTTATTTTATTCATCTGTTTTTTTTAATTATTATTATTTTTTTATTTGACCGGTTTTGCGTTACGACCGAATACCGCAAATCGGTTAGTAATCGTAGCCTGGCATACTTTGGAGTACAGGTTTTTGCTTTCAGTGTATACATTTTCCAGTAACGTTAATCCTACGAGAAACCTACATTGGCATCCCACTGTCTCTTAAGTTGGTTAATTTCTTAACAGACTCTCATACAGAACAACACCATGTTTGCTTATCAGGTTTTCTATGTGTCGTGGAATTGTTGAATAACTTGAATTTAAATTAGGCGTTTTTAGATTTGAAAAGTGCTTCGATTTTCAACAGAATGCTTGAAATTCAATTTATGTAAAATGCCAGATGTACTATAACGTGACACATTTTGAAACATAACATTTTGTTGTCTATTAATTCCTCACCCTTCTGTAGAATGTTTACAAGATGGAAGATTTTTTTTAAATTAAATGTGTGAAATTACTGTACTGCATGTATTACATATAAATATGTACTGTAGTTATGTGTCGTGAATGTTTGCACAACATTGATTTTCTTTGTCCTTCTCCTTCACAGTATTCATCACGCGATGTGATCCAAAATCCACAATGTGTGAGGACATTTAAGAACAATTGAGTTCGGAAGAAAAAAATTTGATTCCAGTGGAATCTTTCATATATATATATATATATTATTATTAGATTTTTTTTCTCTGTGTTAAAGCTTATATACATTTACACACACTCGTCCCATCAACATATAACCATGCCAGTGCAAGCACCACAATGGACGGAGTTCCTGCTGTGCCCGATCTGCACACAGACATTTGAGGAGACTGTTCGCCGGCCCATAAGTTTGGGCTGTGGACATACTGTCTGCAAGATGTGCCTGAACAAGTTGCACCGTAAGGCCTGTCCCTTTGACCAGACAGCCATTAGCACAGACATCGAGCAGCTACCTGTCAACACGGCCCTGTTGCAGCTGGTGGGAGGCCAGGTAAGTCTTGTGTTGTGTCTGTAAACTTGTTTGTTAATTTAGCCCTGTGTTGTTAGCCTGTTATTACGGAATACAGCTCTAAGATGTATATGAAACAGTTTAGGCTTCATGTCTACCATGAAAGTATTTTGTTTTCGGTAATAACTGCTTTTGGATTCTACTAGTGCATTACACATGGGTTATTACATGATGCTCATAGCTTGGAGATTCCTTTTATGAGTCATACCCCAGTCATTGAGCAATGACTTTAATTCTGTTGGTTTACTAAGTGCTGGCCCAATCAGTGATGCTGCATTTCGCTGAGGCGTGTTGACCAACAGGGTGAGGCACAGCTAATGGTGTTTTGGCTTTGTTGTCCAAGTTTCCATATACGCATACACTGTATAATAATGGATAATGTCAGTGTATTGACTGTGAGTCTGTTGTGTCTCTGATATGGTTATGACTGCAATGTCTTGTCTCTTAGCTGAGTGCCTTGCATATCTTTGCGTCTACGGATTATAAGGGGACAATGTCCAATCAAATTATTATGCCCTGATATAAATAAGTTCTGTACCCTTGCTGTAAATGCAAGTAACCCAGTTTATCATATGACGTACCACAGAGCTGCTGGTTGTTTTGCTGTATCTAAAGGTCTAGAGTGAAAATGACTTTCTTTGCTTTTTTTTATGTAGTTCATTGGATTCTCAGTAGTTACTTAAACCAAATCTTTGAAAGTGTGCCTGCTAAAAAATGTGATCAAGCACAGCTTTAAATAGCATAAAATGCAGACTTGATAGGAATTCTTATATTCACTATAAATCTGTTTCTGTAGAGCATGGCATAGGAGTCACCTCTCATCCTTCCAATAGGATAATAAGATAGTTCTTAAAAAAATAGCTTTTTTGCCTCTTTTCAACTGCATGGCTCAACTCAACTTTCAATACCAGGCAATTTTCTCTGTTTGGTTTTCCACTGCAGACAGAACCACCTCAATGTAGGCGGGATTCTTAGTTGACTGTCATAGTGTCAACTTGTGAAACTGCCGTGACATCATCTGCAACATGACATGACACTTTGGTTTTGTGGGCTGCAATTTTTAAAATCTGCATTGCATGAATACAAAAATTTTATTTGCTATTCGCAGTATCTTTGCTAATTCAAATCATGAGTGGGTTTAGCATGTCCTTTATTGTAATTTCTATGAAATATACTTGAATGTACACACACAAAGACATACTTCGATATTAATTGGCACATCCAGTTATGTTTCAATGCTATAGCCAATATACTGCACAATGACTTTGTGTTCAGCTGCACTTTCTACATTGTTGGAATATCATTGTACTGAAAGGCCTCAGGTCATGCTGTGGGTTTTCCTAAATCTTTTGTGTCCTCTCTGTTTCCTGCTGCAGGTTCCTAAGGCTCAGCCAGTTGCCTTGATTACCAGTCCAGAGGACTCGCAGCATTATGAGGAGGCCAGGCAGTGTGTGGAGGAGCTGGCCCTCTACCTCAAACCTCTCAGCAACACCAGAGGTACTCATGAACCAAATAAACACAGCTTTGCCACCTTAATAGTTTATTGTACCTTTATAATAATCTTTTGCTACTCTGTTGCTGCTTTAAAATGAAACTGAAGGTAGTTTTTGGCATGGGAAGTCTACGACTCGGTAACGTGAGAGTTTTGCTGCTAGTTAACTGTTAATGGATGTGGCCTTGTTCCCTTTTCAAAAATGGTGTGTGAGATGTTTTGCATATCATTGTCATGAAAGAAGTTCATTAAAGAGTCTAGCATTTAAAAAAACTTCCAAGTATATGTTGCAACTTGTGAGCTTTGAACTATCTGAAAATTTCTACTCGAAGAGTTGATATGAAATCACTAGGTCAATAACTAGGCTCTTCTCTTTAAAACGGTAAAAGACAGTGTCATTTGTAGAGATTTTAAATCGCACATCACTGATGGTATCCCTTGGAAAGTTTAATTGTGACTTATCTTCAGTCAAAAGTGTAATAAATGCTAGTATCTTGTTCTTTTCTACTAAAATTGAAATCATGTAACATAAAATGTTTCAATTTTCAATGTTTCAATTTATAGCAGGATTTTTTTGTTTTAGTGTACATCTAACAGAATCTTGTTGTCCTGTCCAATCTCTCACCAGGTGTAGGTCTGAGCAGCACGGCCCAGAGCATGCTGAGTCGACCCATGCAGAGGAAACTGGTGACTCTGGTTCACTGCCAGCTGGTTGAGGAGGAAGGCCGCGTTAGAGCTATGAGAGCTGCCCGCTCTCTGGGCGAGAGAACTGTCACTGAACTCATCTTGCAGCACCAGAATCCACAGCAGCTCTCCTCCAACCTGTGGGCTGCTGTGCGTGCACGAGGATGTCAGTTTCTAGGTCCAGGTAGGTTGAGTTCAATACCTGTAAGCTGAGACAAGTACAATTCATTTTTGAGAACATGCAGTCCATATCCCTTCAATGTTGGCTTCTGGAAATCTCATCTATATGCTTGTGGTTTTCCTCCCCCAGCCATGCAGGAAGAAGCTCTAAAGTTGGTCCTTCTGGCTCTAGAGGATGGCTCTGCTTTGTCCAGGAAGGTGCTGGTTCTCTTTGTAGTTCAGAGGCTTGAGCCACGCTTCCCACAGGCCTCCAAGACCAGCATAGGCCATGTGGTGCAGCTCCTTTACAGGGCCTCTTGCTTCAAGGTATGTCCTTTACTAAGCACAAGAAGAAAAATTAATACATTAAAGTTTTGTGACAAATATATATATGTTGCTGCTCAACAGAGGAGAGAAAAAACTAAAAAAACATTCAACTCACTCTTACCGTCTTCCCCTTGTGGCTACCAAGGTGACCAAACGTGATGAGGATTCATCCTTGATGCAGCTGAAAGAGGAATTCCGCACTTACGAGGCTCTGCGGCGCGAGCATGATTCTCAGATAGTTCAGATTGCAATGGAGGGTGGGCTGAGAATCGCACCTGACCAGTGGTCTTCTCTGTTATATGGAGATCAATCTCACAAGTCCCACATGCAGTCCATTATAGATAAGGTTTGTGTGAAGTATAATTTTTTGGTTTTGTTCGGTTTTTTATATGTTGTTTCTACACCATGGTACACCAAGGCATATTTCATAGATTATTTCTATGTCTTGTGATATAGTGCAGTTTGTCTTTATATTTAAATATGGTGCTATAAACACTTTTTCCCAGAAAGATACCAAAGCATTTACTCACTGTTTTTTAATTGCTTCTTGCATAGCTGCAGACCCCGGCCTCTTTTGCTCAGAGTGTCCAGGAGCTGACGATTGCACTGCAGAGGACCGGAGACCCAGCCAACCTCAACAGGCTGCGACCACACCTGGAACTACTGGCTAACATTGATCCCAGTCCTGGTAAGAAACAAGCACCTCGAAAATCTGGGTTTTGTGGTGATGCAAAGAGTGAATCAATGATTTGCAGTTTCACAATCTGGAATCCAAACAGTGACCTTTGCTTCCTTTCAGTCCTCCCACTCTCGCACTTTGTGTTCTTCCAGTGTAACATGGCTAATTAGTTGTGTTAAAACAAGCAGCTGGGAGACCAAAACATTTGGTTAATGTCTTGGCCAGAGTAACTGTATTAATAAATACTAAAGGTCCTTTAGTGTCTATCAATATGCATAAGTAGCTATGACTGAGAATATTTATATTTATAGGTTTCCAATTCAAATTATCAGTTGTATTGTCTGTTATTGTCTCATTTGTATTCATGTTTCTGTTTTGTGTGGACCCCAAAAAGAGTCGCTGATGTTCTGCGTCAGCTAATGAGGATCCTATTAACATCCTAAATCCTATTAAAGTATTTGCATTAATGTCAGTGTTTCTAATTATTATTTTCCCCAGATGCTCCGCCTCCCACATGGGAGCAGCTTGAGAAAGGGTTGGTAGCAGTAAAAACAGTAGTGCATGGCCTGGTGGATTTCATTCAGAACCACAGCAAGAAAGGAGCTGACCCTCAACAGGTCAGTCTGTCCACTGAACCACAATAAGAGAACAGAGATCTCTTGTATGTTGCTTAATTTACCAAGCTTCACCCATAGGAGATTATAGTTCTGCCACTACCATAGTTAGAACATGAAATGAGTTCTCCTTTTCAATAACTTGTTGTCTCTCTTTAGCCTCCTCAGCACAGCAAGTACAAGACGTACATGTGTCGTGACATGAAGCAGAAGGGAGGCTGTCCACGTGGAGCCAGTTGCACCTTTGCTCACTCTCAGGAAGAACTGGAGAAGTGAGCCATACATCAACAATTACAAATCAAATCCAAATGGCAGTCAAACTGAATAATATTTTACATAGCCAAGTGACTCTAATACATATTATTCTATGTTGTGCGTTTTTCAGGTATCGCAAAATGAACAAGCGTTTGGCAGCCCGCATCCCTGGCTCAGGAGGGCTCATGCCAGATGAGGGCCTTCCCCTCGATGTAGCAGTGACCAGGAAGCCTTCACCCCTCACCAATGGTAGCGGTGGCCCCTCTTTGCCACAGCTTATTGCCCGTGGCACTGACACTGTCCCCTATGAACTGTTGCGTAAACCCATGAAGATGGATGGAGGGAGTCCCAGTGCCCCAGGATCTCCACCTGACGTGTGAGTATAGTGTTCTCTTCTCAAGGAATTAATTTGCAGCCAAAAAAAGACAACCATATGCCTAAAACGTTTTAGTATTTATAAAAGAGAAGAATATTAATATCTAATTAAATTAATCAAATAAAGCATCTCAGAATGTTGACAATTACTCAGGAAGTGACCTTGCAGACGCAGGGGAATCTGTGGCACACAGTTGTAGTTATCAGTGACATGACTGACATTTATTCCGGTAGCCTGGACCCTGTGCTGCCAAAACCTGGTATGCCTCTGCCACCTCATGCCATGCCCCACCCAAGGATGCCAGTGGACCACCTCCCTGGGGTAAAGCACATGCCAGTGGTCGCCAGAGGTTCGCCAGTGTACCCGCAGCAACCACTCCCTGAGATTTGCTATGACAGTCGCCCACCGCCTTCTGCTTCCCAGTACGAGCCCCCACAATATCCTACAGGTAAGTCAATGGGCTTCTCTGTGTGTGAATTAATGCAATTTGCTTTTACTTTATACAGACACAATATTTAGAAAAGTGTTGTTAATAGTTGGCTGCTGTTTCTTTTCCAGGGTATCCTTACCAACAGCCACCACAGTATGTCCCTCGGGATTACATGCGTAACCCTCCTCCGCCCAGTGAGTCAGGACCCCCTTACCAGGAGCCCTACCCTGGCTATGGCCCTCCAGAGCGCCCCTACCAGGCTCCACACTCTGGTCCACCTTTCTCCTACCCTCACCCTCCTCACCATGATAGAGGTCGCCATGGGGCCTACACAGGCCCACCACCTCCTCCACAGCCTTACCCATCTCAGAGAGATGGCCTGGTCAGAATGAGTCCTGCGCCTCTGGATATGCCCCCACCATCAGCAGGACAGGCTAACTCTCTTTACCCCCAGGAGCCCAGCTCCCGGGATAGATACGCTCCAGATGGAGGTTACTATACACCAGGTGCCCAGCCTCCACCAATGAGGGCTTATGTCAGGGTGAGTTTGTTTGGATTGCTCTTCATTTTAACCTTCTGCTTTAACACTTTGTGACGTCAGCCTCATATCAAAACCCTAAAAAATGCTAGTACTTCAACATGAATATTTCTGTGTGTGCATCATAGGGACCATCATATAGTGGCTCACAGCACAGCCTGGACTACCTGCATCGACGTCGACAGGAGCTATTATCCCAGCTGGAGGAAAGGAAGGTCATTTCCCCTCCACCATTCGCCGCCTCCCCCACTCTTCCTCATCCCTTCCCCAGCGATTACCCTCAAGAGGTGAGCTCTATGTGAATTTCATGTCTCTAAGACTGGGTGAAATCATACACAGGCTGTAAATTGCAAAATTTTATACATAAACGATTCAAGAACTGTAAGAACATGTATCTGAGACAACTCTGTGTTTTGTGTCTGCAGTATGGCGAAGAGAGCTCCAAAACCATGGGGAAATGCAGAGAATCCGACTATGCAGGGCAGTACTCTCCATGGTCTTGTGAAACCATTGGCTCCTACATTGGATCAAAGGATGCCAAACCAAAAGATGTTATAGTTCCTGGTGCCATGGACATGATGGTGAGTTCTAATGGATTAATCTGTTATTAACAAATTCTTTAAAGTTTAGAAAAGGCTCTTTATAACCATTATATAAGGTGAGGAATATACTTAAATTAGAAAATACTCTGCTGAACATTGCTAAATAATTCAGATGTGTAAACCATTTTCATATGTTTCTGTCTTGAAGTATTCAACAATGATGCACAAAACCAAGATCGCTCCATACCCTTACCTATCCCCTCTATCCGCTTCTCTCTCCCTGTGTCTGACAGAATGCAGAGGCTAAAGGTCTAAGGGAACCATCACTGGAGGCTCCCCGAAGGGGCGCAGAAGTCAAAGATGATGACCCCATCATCCCATTTGGGCCCCAGCCGACTGTATCACGCTTCGGGGCCATCTCCAGAACTTCAAAGACAGGCTACCAGACCACGGGCCCTGTGCAGGCTATGGCCTCCACGCCCCAGAATCCAAGCTCTAAACATATGGCCATGCCAGGTAAGAGGCCATATGTAAAACAACAGATCTATATACTGTTAATGTTGACATTGACCTCTGTTTTCTCAATTGTAAACTATAGCAAAATGCAAAAAGGTAGCAATTGTTTTTACTTGTATATTTGCCCCAGTTTGATTTTTTATTGTAACTTACTGAATCTGCTGATGAAATGCTTTACTCATTTTGTCTGCACTGACCACTCATCTTAAACTCAAATTTAACAGCATTTTCATTTCACATTGTGGTGTCTAATTATCATTCCACTCGGCATTAAAACATTTCTGACAATCGTTTTGCCATCTAACCTACAGCAGAATACACATATGGCCATGGAGGATGGGGTGGAGCTTCATACCCCTCCCACCAGACTGCCTCCTCCACTCAGGGACACTTCAGTGACCGGTGAGGCCAGCGATTGTTTTCCTGTCCCCATTTTAAGAACATATGATAATACCAATCACACCTTTTGAAAAATATCAGACATGCATGTATAAACATTTGTGACTTTATAAAGGTAACTGTAAAGCAGTTGTGTAAATTTCTTACATTGTTTCTACCTCATAGCCTACCTATGGCTGCTCAAGACAGAGAACAGTTAAAGATTGAGCTGCAGCAGGTCAACCAGCAGATCAACCAACAGACCCAGATGCGGAGCATGGAGGTGTGTATGCTCTCTAACTAGCAAGAGGACACAATTAATAAGTTCTACCAGACATATTTAAAATAACTATGAAATATTTATATAACCACAAATGTTTGTTTTTTAAATTCCACAGCACATTCTTTGGATTCCTGCTTTGTTTAAATACTGTACCTAATTGCTGTCAACACTGAAATATCTTGTCTTAAAAAAACAATGTTTTCCCATTTCATGTTGTAATTTTGATTTTTTCCAGAAATTTCCAAATTGCGTACTCATCCTCCTCACTTCCTGTCTCGTACTTACAGGCTGCCAGTAACTCTTTACTGCTGCAGAGGGAGGCCAGTGCATTGGCAGGCCAGCCAGTGCAGCCAAGCCAGAGCCAGGCAGCAGCAGCAGCAGCAGCAGCCCAGCAGCAGCAACAGCCCAAGTGGCCAGCAGGCGGAGCAAGTACAACAGCGGTCTCCAGTGAACAGCTAAGCCTGGAGCTCCACCAGGTGGAGAGAGAGATCGGCAAAAGGACTCGAGAGATGGCTTTGGTAAGGGGTGGGGTGGTGGGTGGACCGCAACAATAATGGATTAAAAAAAAGTCCAACCATGCACCATAGTACTGACAGAAGATGGGATATGGGGGATTTTATGAAAACTTCAGAACATCCCACAAGGTCCTCTACAGTAATAATATTCAATGTATTATATCACCACCTCTCAACATTACAGATGCTATATAAATACTGTAAAAGTATAATAATGTAAAATGCACACAGCCCATATTCAGACACAGTGCATTTATAAATGAATTGCAGCTACATTAAAAGGTGGTTAGATAGTGCTGTTACAGTCTTTCAGTGTTATCTTGACAGTGATCATGTGTGTCATTTAAGATTCCTTCAGCTTCTCCTTGTAAACGTTTTGCTATCACACCATATGAGGACTAATGCCACATAATAAATTTCACAACCAAGGCTAAAGTTCTCATTTATAATGTTAAGTAAGGTTCCAGTTGGATTAAATAAATGTGATGATAATGTAAAAAAAAAAAAAAAGAATCATGGGGTATTTCCAGCAATGTGCATGTTCTGTCTTCTCCAAACCAGGAAAACCAAGTAGCCCATGATGTTCAGCAGTACAAGATGAAACCTGCAGAGAATGGACAACCAGAGCACAAGACTCAACTGGATGAAATCTCCCTGGCTCTTGTGTGAGTAAACACATACATATTGGCAAATGAACATAGATATGTGCATATTGGCTTACAGTGTACTTGTACTTGTGTCATTAGCATCCTTCACACAGCCTGCCTAAGGCAGGAATGTTTCACTGTCTGCATAAACTAAATGGGGGAAGGGGGACATTGTTTTTTGCAGTGGAGGTAGAAACAGAGCCGCATCAACCTCTATTTTAAAGTGACAGCCAGCATTATGGGACTACATGCACATTTGACTGTGTGTGAAAGGGGCTAACCCTAACCTATTCCCAGTGTGCCTTGTTCTCATTTGTTCTTTTTAATCTCTGTCCTTTATTTAGCGACGTATCAAACGGCTCCAGCAGTCTGCAAGAAAGTGCAGTGGGCGGGTCCATGCTGTCACTGACCAACAAGACATCTGCGCTGAGCCTGTGCTCTGATCCAGGTGCCACTGGTTCAGAGATGCAGAAAAATGGCGTCGTCCATTCCTGCTCTTAGGCAGTACACACGCACACATGCACACATGCACACATACACATACTCAAGATGCTCAATTGAAAAGCATGCACAGGCACACATACACCCATTCTATTTAGAAGATGAGCAGTATCTGCCGTGATATGAATTTTCTTTCTTTTTGTTCTGTGAATGAGCTTTTTTTAATGACTTTCCTTGCCTGGAAACCAGAGCATATGATAACATTTCTTGTGTGTGTTAATTTCTTTTTCTTTTTTTTGTACTGGGATTATAGATTAACAAGGCTCACAGCAGATATATCAGGAAGAGAAAATGGTGGTGATGTTGACAGCAGGGTTGTAATTTCATTAAAAAAGGGTAGGCCTATTCCATCCTTCATAAACACAAAAACACAGTCCAGTATTTAATCGATCCTCCCCATAGAAGCTTTTTGGTTTGGTTGTGCCAGCATACGTGTTGATGAACGGTTAAATACAGAGGAGCGGTTAGACGAGCACCATCACATGCACTCTGAGGAACTTCTCCTGCAATCAGATGATTTATGAGGGTATAGTAAGAAACAGCAGGAGTGTATCACTTGGTACTCAACCCCAGAATCGTAAAAAGAATAACAAAAAGTGGTTGCCTCGATGTAGATGGTCTGAGGAGGGAAAATAGGTACAATATTCCACCAGTATTCAGCTGAAATGCAGATGCAAGGTGTTTCAGAAATCACTTTGCCCCACATGCACGTCGTCACTTGCCACAAGAAGTATGATTTTATTAGTGCATTTTATGAACACATCATATGTCTGTTTCATACTTGAAAGCAGTATATTATAAATTGAGGCATTCTGTTTTAAAGATTGCAACAAGTCTTTTTGATAATGAGCTATTCACGTTTTCTATAAGGGAATCTATTATGTGCTTCTCTTGGATGTGGTGTGACCTGATGTGGCTTGGTTGCAATGCCATTCACCTGTGCTCCGAAGGGCTGCATTTAGTCCTAGTTGATTATGTTGTGAGATTTTTTTCACAGCATGCTATGAAATTGTTTTTTTTTTTTTGTTTTTCTGTGGTGAATGCATATGATTGGGTTGCGAGAGAGTACATCTTTCTGCCTTAGGAGTCAGGTGAATAAGCGTCTTTATAACTTAGGATAGATTAAAAAAAAAAAGGTTTTCCCTCCTCACAACGTCTCGTCTGGCCACACAGAAGGCCTCCCCATTGGGATTATCTTGTCATTTGTTCTCCTAACTTCTATGAAGTTGCCTTCCCTTGTGTTGTTTTTTTTTTTTTCAAATTTGTTTTGTTTTTTCATGCTTTACGTTGTTACGATTTGGGGTGGATGCCTTACCGAGTGTAGGCCCTTATAGATGAACGTGTGTCCTCCTCTCTGTCACAGATGGTTGAATTCCAAGCAAAACGTATCGTTTGTACTCAGACAGGCCGCTGTTGTGGCGTTTTTAGCCACACAGTACATATGAAATCATGTTTACAGCTGAGGATATCAGTGTTTTTCTGAGGGGTAAACACCACCAACTTTGGCAGATTTGATAAGGTGAGTTGTATCACATTGAGTTTATTTAAGCATTCTTACTGGTGAGTATTACTGTCACTTTTTGTTTTTACACCTACGTGTCATCATCACCACCATTACCACTATTATTGGTCTTTCTCCATCATGTAAATTGTTTACTGCTGATGCTCATCAAAGAGCTCTTTGCCTTTTGTAAACAGTTAGCATGATGAGCTCCAGTTTTACAGCTCTGCAGAGAGCGAGTGAGTCCTTGTGTTTGAACGGTTGAAGGATAGCGGAGACGCTCTGGGTAAAGTCGTTTATCGTCGAGCCTTCGTTCTGGTCAGACGAGGGGTACTGAGAAACTGACAGTTTGACAAATCCCTGATAACTGATGAGTCGAATAAATAAAGACACAAATGTTTTGTGTCTCTCATCTTGGCTGTTTAATGGGCATCTCTTCCAAAATGTCAGCGCCATGATAATAGATGTTTGGGTTTGGTTTTTTTTTTTTTTTTTTTTTTTTTTTTACAAATTTTCCTACCACACTTCAAGCCTCCGGCTGCTCCTTGCTACATTTATTGTTTAGGTACACAGCTCACTTATACATATGAGTATGTATACATACATTAATATACTAAAGCACTATTAATGTGCCACCTCTTATTTTACTCGCTCAGCATTTATATTAAATGATCTCTACTTAGAATCAGCAAATTGTTTTTGTTTTTTTGTTATTTTGATTTGTTTTTCTGTCCACTGGTTGCCAACACAGACTTTATCCTTTCCCAGACGAAGGACTTCTGTGCGCATTGATGTGTGTTCACTTAATCTTTTGTGTTCAAACAAAGATGTTCTTTATAGACTATGCTTCCGAAGAAGACAAAAATTCTGTAACTTTGGAAAATTTATGGAAACGTTTTGTGTGTGCTAGATTGTATTGTAGAAAATGTACCCTAAGTTGTTTTTTTTTTCTTTGCTCCCCTCAAAGCGTGCTATACTGGGTGATAGTTTTATGGTATTAGAAAAGTGTTGGGTTTTTTTTTTCCCACCCCTGCCCCACAGAGGATATTCAGGAAGTTGGATGATAGGTTGGCCTTAAATCCTCGTGAATGCTCCATTACATTGTCTGCTTCAGGAGCATGAGATGAACACAGAATTGGCATGACTTAGAGTCACACGGACAGACTCTATCAGACCCTCCCCCTCCCTTTGAAAATGTCATGTAAAACGGCAACATGCAATAATGCAAATCGCTCAAGATTTGAAGCAAAATGTGTTTTATTATTTTTTAAGGAAATGTTGTTTACTTAGCTCGGTTTGTAGTTCTTTTTCTCTTTCTCTCTTTTGTTTTTGTTTCTGCAATAGTTGAGTGAATTTACTGACCTGCAAGTCTTACAGTCTTTAATGCATCATCTGACCTGATGTGTAGTCAACAGTGAAGCGTATCTGAGTGACATTCACACAATAGTTTTGTGTTCTTCAAGAATTTACAAGAAACACCGGCTTAGTTCCGCTGTTATAATTCCATGAAATTGCAACACATGGTGTTAATTCAATATGTTCACTCTTTTTAAGTGCAAGTCAACCAAAACTGTCACAATGCTGATTCTACCTGATGGGTCCCTGCAGGTCTAAATGAGCCTAAAACGCCTTTAGCTTAGCAGAACTGACATACAATGACGAATGGGGTGGTTTACTATATAGTAAATAGCGAAGATGTTCATTTCAATCACCTGTGTGTTTTTGTTTCTGAGTGGAACTGCTGCCTCGACCCCTCATTTACATAACCAGTTAACCCATCCACTCCCACCCCTTGACCACTGAACTCTGTTACTGCTGTTTGAGGCTCACATTTTATTCCCTGACTTTCTGGGGAAATTCGCAAATGGCTATTTTATATGATTACTCCCTTGTAAAATATCTCTTAAATTAAGGTACAGGTTTGATTTCAGCAAGAAAAAAGAAGTTTTTATATGTATATTATACTCCATTAAGGAATGTCTAGAATTATCTTCCTCCAATGTGGATGTAGCCATTATTACGCCATTTTATGACTTTGTAAGAGAATTCACTGTGTGAAAATTGGTTTGCATTTTTGTATAATACAATCTGCTTTTTTTTTCGTTTGATACGAGAGGGAGGTCAAACTGGAAGTTTGAAGAGAGAAAAAAATGAACCTGTGAAATTGAGAAAACAAAGTGTAACTTATGTACAACAGTGATTCTAAGCTGAGGGGAAAGATTAAATGATATTGCTAACTCTGAATGTTTGTGTCATTGTTTTGATTTTTAACAGTTCATCAATTTTTCCTTGACTTCCAGTCACGTTCTGTAATAGTATGTGCGTTTGGGATGTCTACAGTACACCTTAGCATCAACTTTGTGTGGTCAAAGATACTGCAGGTTTTAACTTTTGACTAGAAAGTTGCTGCTTTTCCATACCATATTAAGTGGTTATTAAAGCCATTTATGCACATATTTGGATATGGGGGAGGGGAAAGTACCAGGACCCCAAAGTTTAATTTTAGATATTTTGAGTGTGACAGAAAAGAGGAAAAATGTTACACTGAAATGTTGTTAAAAATGTAATCATAAAGAATCATGTATAAATATAAAGTCCCACTATAGTATTTCAATAAAAAAATGTTCAAAATATCATACAAGATTATGACATCAAAACATTAAAAAATGTCATAAAAGATCAAAGTAATAACTTTTGAATATTGAGAAAAATCTCATACAACAGTATCATGTGAAAAAGATCAGCATATTGTGTAATGGAAGCTGTTCACGTGGGGTCCACTGGGATCATCCACCTGAACAGGTTTCATGGGTTTGACTTTTATAACTTGGGCTCAAAATGACCATTTGTATTATCAATAACTCACCCAATTTCAGCTAGATGTCTTCTTTCACATGACCAGGATTTTTGTGTCATTGAATCACAATAAAATTTGGAGAGAAACTAAAATTGTGCTTGTTGAGAAACGCGTGGATAAGTGAACGGTGCGAGGCAAGTCTTGGTGAAACTGGGTGGGGTGGTGGTCAAACCAGAAGACCCTACGACGGTCTGCACTGTGATAATGTAGCAATAGTCTGCCTCCATCATTTTCCATCCCTAAGAGGACTGTCAGAGACAATAAACCATACAGTAACTAAGTGGTGGAGCTGAGGACCGATGAGTAAATACTGTATACCTGAAAGAAACCTGGCCATTTTTGAGAGAAAGTAAAATTTATCAATAAATGTTAATTTATTGATAAACTGCCATCCCAAAGCATGTTACCATAAACTCATCATCACTGACAATTTTATATTTTATTATTCATGATAATATTCTTTCTGGTGGAATTTTTGTTCTGTTATCTATGATTGTAAAATGTTCTTGCAGTATTAAAAATAGATATTTATAACAAGTGTGATATTAGAAAGTGCTTGGTCCCTCTTAGTTAGTGCAAATAACACATTATATTATCACCAAAACTGTGACACTGCTAATGAACAAAATACTATTTCAATGTCATTGCAATATCAAGATTTCAAGTTGAAATTAAGATCAAGGATGAACACACTCTCACACATTTCTACTCCACGTTTGTTGGGTCCCAGGTCACATGTCTCCCATCATGCAAGCTGTCCAGAGTGGCCATATCTGACGGATCCAGCTGGAACCCAAACACCTTCATGTTTGAGAAAAGAGAAGGGAGGGGAGGACAGGTTAAATTAGGCAATGAATCGCTGTGACATGAGAAATTTCATATGAGAATTGCACACACTTAAACATTTATTACAGAGGGATCCTCTTTTTCCTTAATTTTGTCTTTCAACGTCTTCATGTGCTCCTCTTGTTTTTTTTATATAAATAAATCTATGTCACCATGCCTAATCCCCATGTTCTTCGATTTTATTTAGGATTTTCAAGTCAAAATGAAAAAGGAAGAGTAATCTTATATAGATGCTGTTAACATATGCCATTAGAAAAAAAAAACAATAAAGGGTATGCAGGGTTTTTATCCAATTACAGGTTACATTTCATACATTAAATACCATTACCATTCCCTCTATACTTTCATATATTGATCAGACTGTGAGCTAATGGAAAAGCTCAGTCTCTCCATTCAGGTTATCTCTTGTTTCTTTAGTCCTGATCATATATATACTAGTTTATTTACTGTATTATTTTTATCAGCAAGTGGAAGTGTGGAAAGAAGCCCTTATGTCTTACATAAGCCAAACATGAAGAAATTACTCAATCTGCTGGAAAGAGTAAACATTAGAATTTTAAAGCCAGCGCTACTGATTAAAATTAATGATTATAAACCTCTTTCATGCTTTAAAAAGCTGAAGGATTAGAACTTGTTTATGATGGTGTCCTAAAGGGTCTGAATGTCTGTATTATAGCTAAACATGTTATTATAGAACCTAAGCTTTAACTTAACAAAATGAAAACAAAAAACAAAAACACTTTATTTTTTCAAGCAAGCCATAGAACTTGGAATACAAAATTTTACTCACTTGAGTATTTTCTTGAATTCTCTTCTTTTTGGTGGATTTCGGGATCGTAACAACTCCATTCTAAAGAAAAGAAGATAAACCATTGAACTGTGGGTAAAAATGTGATTATACTGATTCAGTTTTGGGAAGACAATATCTGAACAAAGTGATACCTGAATACTCCAGCGGATGCAGATCTGAGCAGGTGTGCGTTTGTTTTTTTCAGCGATCTGGAAAATAGTTGGGTTGCTGAAGACTTGACCCTTGGCCAGAGGACTGTACCCTTCAAACAGAATCCCCTCCTGACGACAGTACTCTATCAGCTGCTTGGGCTGCTGGAAAGGATGGTACTCCACCTGGTGGGTGGTGGAAAAACCTTTGCGGTGATGCATTTTTTAAGTCTGATCTGAATGGTTTTCTTTCTAGCGCTATTCTAGTGCTTTTAAAAATAATCCTGACAGTTAAACTTTTTTTTTGTTCCCGCTTGGAAGATTACCCTTTGACCAATTCGGACTGAAAAGAAGTTTGATCAGACTAAGAAAATGGATAAGCAGAATTGTATTAATTATTTACGCCACTGCATTTTTTTCTGTTGAAAAAAAACAAAAAAACATACCTGGTTAACATGTGGCACAACACTACAGTCTTCCTTTAACCCTTCCAAGTGGTGGATCAGGAAGTTGCTCACTCCAATAGCCCGACACACACCTGTAGTAGTGTTAGAATAAGTTCAATTTGGCATCTGGTTTTAATAGAATAGAATAGATAGAATCGATATACTTTATTGATCCCAAAACTGGGAAATTGCTGTGTATGTGTATTAATGAGGTTGATGTATTTCATTCCACTATACGATCATTTCATTTGTTTTGCACTAGTATAAGCATTTAATTTTGACTATCATTGTGTACTATTTGACTGAATTTTCTCCAGCCTTTTTTCTCGGGCTTCCAATCAATGAACTGGTGATTCTAACTAGCATAGGGGATAGTTAAGCTCTATGAATACTCCACTCCATCAGTGCTGTATTATAATCACTTGTTGCATACTTTCTAAATGTTGCCGTTACCTTCTTTATACAGCTCTTCAAAAGCTCTCCAGGTATCAGCTCTCGTCTCCCTGTTGGTGCAGCCAGGTCGTGATGACTCTGGCCAGTGCATCAGGTACAGATCTGGGAGATTAGTTAATGATTGAATGTAAGACTATAAAAACAATAACCAACTCAGTAACCAATGTCTGGGATTGTTCATAAAAGAGAATCATTGTTCAAATCTTTTGAAAGTGTTATCATTGCAGAACAGTCTGTGCTGGATTGGTGACAAAAGTCTAGATAGTGTCATTAAACAGCTCTCTATCAATCAATACCCATACCAAAATATTCCACCCCCATCTTTGAGCAGGAGGCCAGGCAGGCTTTCTTAGCAGCCTTGTATCCGTAGTCCTCGGGCCACAGCTTGTTGGT
>JAOWBC010000115.1:10355616-10366307 GCA_028566105.1 Hypoplectrus providencianus
CTGCTTTCCCCAACATACATTACCTGAGCTCCTTTCATACATGCAGACTATTCTATTCCAATACTGCCATGACAAGCACTTAAAGGGTTATGGACCAATCAATGACTTATTTGAATCCGTGACTTTTTTATGGTTTAGCATTTACGCCAAGCTTGATAAATGTGAAATACATCACCAGAACAATGGCTCCGCCGAAAAAAAGCGGTCTTGTTCGGGAAAATAATGAGAAACATTTAATGGGACGTACACGAACATCAGGCTTTGCATCATCTGCTTCTTCTGATGTCAATTGGTATCCATAACTGTAGCATTACCAGCATCTGCTGAACCTACCCCCTTACTCTATCTATCCTAGTAAAGAGGTGCAGACAGGTAAGGTTCCTGAATGTAGCATGTGTACTGAATGAGCATCATTTCCTGAAATGTTTTCCACAGAGTACCGTTAAACTAATTCCCTGTTTAATATGTGTGACTGTAGAAATGCAAATGTCCATCATAAACTAGTGATTTTATTAATTTAGTTGGCAGACTGTTAGAAATTGATGTTAATTTTCATGTGCTGAAACTGCTGGAACATTTGTATTCTGTCCCGAGTGTCATGGTGTTTGTTCACTGGGTCTCAGGTGGACCTCTGTGTTTATTTATCTACAGCTCCCTAATGGTGGTGAGTGAGCAGTCTCCCGTGCCCAGTTTCACTAACAAGTCCTTCGCCTTTCTCCTTCAGATCACCACAGAATATAAATAAGCGTCCTTGTACACATTTTACTATCACTAAGCACAGGCCGTTAACACTGAAAAGTGGCAAATATATTTTTTAATTTCCTTTGTTTTGATGGGCTAACAACTTTGGTAGATAATTTATTCCTGGCAGAGGAAGCGCCAGCACAAACCTGTTGGCGTGCATCTTAATGTGCGACCGCATGTGTGTTGCATTGTGTGCACATGTGGCCGTTCGCCAGCGTGTATTTCAGTGCTTTTCCTTTCCTCTGTGGTTTTGTGGTTCACGCGTGTCCATTAAGGAGATCCCATTAATCACGAACGACTTCGACCCCATCTCTTCACCTCATATTTCCACTCAGTCATCCACAAACAAGGTACTATGTCAAAGACTTCAAAGTCACTTACATTCCACCCCTATCGTTCCCAAGCCACAGCCAGGGCGCTTTCTAAACTGCTCCTAGCCTTTTCATAGACAGTAACAGAGCGTTGTCCTTGTCGATGAATTTGGAGGGGATTCTACAGCGTGTCAGCAAAGCAAAGTGGCTGATTGTGAAGGGTAGGATACAAGAGCGCACTTACGTGTTTGTGTGGGTGTGTATGTGTGTGAGCTCGGCCTGATTTTGGCTCCAAACAGACGAAGAAGGGACAAAGCCTGCTGGTGTGTAATGTATCACTGTCTGCCCCCTGCCCACTCAAACACATATGTTCACACATAAACACACACGCGGCCAGACAGTCTCGACGTGACCCCGGGAGCCCCAACCGAGAGAGAGACGTCTGCCGTTTGACAGTGTGTCAGCAGGGCCAGATAAAGTCCGCCGCCAGCTCTCCACAGAGCTCGTCCTCCCTCCCGCTGTCCAGCTAGACGTTTCCGCGCAGCCGACCATGTGACCTCACCTTCCCGGAGTCCTTTACACAGCCTGCTACGCACACACTGCTGTGTCTTATAAATGAGCGGTCACACACACTGTGAATCATTTAGCTTAGCTATGGTTTGCCAGGCGAGCAAAGGCACACATATACTGACTTTAAACAGCATCGATTGTTGTTTAAAGCAGCACTAATCAATAATTATACATGAATAAGTCAAAATACTATGCGTAATGTAAAATGCTTTGCTCCTAGTGACAAACCCACTGAGAAATACAACCTTAATGCAGTTTTTTCTCAACTACCGAGCTTTTAACTAATTTTTCTGGTTTTAAGGATCCCAAAAGTATCAACATCATCACAATGATTCCACTTGCAAAAGGCTGCTGGTTTTGGATCTATGCACTAATTGCCAGGCACCAAACAGGAGACTACAATAGTGACTAGCTGGAGGTTTGCAATATTAACTATGTAAGTAAGTAATATGTCAATATTTTGTTTAAAGACAGCTCTCCAGTGTGCAAAAAAATCAATACGTTGAACATGACATCTTTGGAGTTCTTAAATGGATAGGGGTCATATTGATTATTAATAATCAGGGAGAACATAACTGATATTTTGTAACATTGCATACAAATACAAGCAGTAAAAAATAAAATATAAGTGTTAAAATTTTAATTAACACATTTTTCCAAATGCCTTTAAGCATTGTGTTTAATTACATTCCACATTAAAAAACATTTTCAACCCTAATCCGAAAGATGCTGTAGTCAGAAAACTGGAGCGAAAAAAAATCAGTCTGAGGTGACATTGCCTCCACACAGTTTTTGCTTAAGTTTAATTAACATTCTGAGTCTGTGCTGGAAATGGCTGCGCGTGGCTTTCGCCTCTGACATGACAAGCAAATATGGAGGAGGCTGAGCCATAACTGCAAACTCACAACAGTGATAGTGTTCCCACTGACGAGCCAATTGCTGCCCCTCTGCACTGCGCACTACCCGGGCTGCACTTCAGTGAGAGATCAGTGCTCATAAAGGTTACTGCTGATCAGCGCATCACAGAGGGAGGGAGAGGGTGGAAGATCGGGAGAGCAAGAGGGACAGTAGTAATGGGGATTAGTTTTGCTCCAACATTAACTGTCCCAAGGGGCACACTGGCATTATGGCCAGATAACCTCTAAGTGAGCGCCACTATATTGAGAGAGACTACAGAGTGGTGACTAAATGACGCACTCTAAATGTATCTGATCGGCAATCAGACAAATACAAAATAATAAATTCTGATCTTCGTGAAAATGCTGAATATCTTAGTCAATAATGTGCCAAACCCTGGTGTACTGTAAAATGTGGGAACTGCATCTCTAGTATCTCACCATGTAGTTACATAAGGGTTAATTCTGAGTTATAAATTCATCTCTTAGATGTCTGCCTCCAGTGTATGAATGGTATTTTTCTGTGGTGGTTAAAGCATTGACTTTGACATTTTTAAAGATTCAACAGCAACATCTCTTTTCAAAGTCAGTGCAACCTTTACTTTATCCACAGACCTTAGTGTGAATGGTTCTCACTGTTAGGGACTATTTCCTCCATATAAAGTAGCAGCTGGAAACTGTACACAGTGAAGACTTCTTGTTTTGTTTTTAATGTAATGTTTTATATCTTTGAGCATCTTGTGAAATGACTTTCATCCTGATAGTATTAGAATGGAAGCAGAATACTCAGATTGTTAAAAAAAAACCAAAAAAAAAAAACCTTGGAAATAATCAATGTGCATGGGATTATTGAGAAAATATGTTTTTTTTTAATCATTTGGATGCCTGAATCCTCATTTTTATCTCTCCTTATCTCTCTCTCTCTCTCTCTCTCTCACACACACACACACACACACAAACAGGTAAACAGTCACCTCCAGCAGGAAGCAGAATTGGGCTGTCAGTCAACTGGACAACCTTAAAAGGGCACAAAACCCTGCAGGAGATATTAATGAATGAAATACAGCACCGGCACCTAAACACACACAGCCACAGTACAATGCCTAATCTGAGACGGCACAAATTCCACCAAGCCAGCTGTTCCACATCACCAGCATCTATTTTTGACACACACGACTTCCCCGCCCTTCAAACTGACTGGCGTTAGTTTTTAATTTAGCCTCGTGTAGTCAGGAAGCGTTCAGATGAATAGAGCAGAGATGAGGGCTAAAGGTGATGAGGGTTAGCAACCACCTTGTCAGCGTACGTTAATCAGCTCTATATTTATAGATTTTGTTTGGAAAAGCAAAGACGCACATCTTCCTCCCTATTTAATAAGGTCAGTGCCACCATTTCCTCATTTCATTCACAAATGAATGCATCTCAGATTGGTGAGGGGTTAGACAGTTAGGGCATTGTTTGCGTCCCCTAAACTGTCATGGCAATAATCTGGCACGGTGCGCACTCCTGACAGTGTATCCAATATCTGGCTCGTTCCATTTTTCCTGTCGCCTCTCTCCACCTCCCGCATGTCCCCTTGACTTTCTCCTTGACTTGCTGCTTCGATAATGAATCAATGAGATAACAATCTTCTATTGTTCACCACTATTCTAATAAGACTATCATTACTGAGACTCCAAGGATATGTGTTTGTGTTTGTGTGTGTCTGTGTGAGTGTGAATACAGTATGTTTACTGACCTTGGCAATGCACACATGCTAGTGATGAGAGCCAATATTGGCAGAGTGAAACAGACACAGCTTTCTTTTTTTTCCTGTTATGAGACTTCATTAAAATGATCCGTCTGTTTTGCTGCTGCTAATGCCTGCATGTGATATTTATCTGGATGTGAAGATTTTATGTATTTTGTATGTATGTGCATGCATTGATTCTTATGTATTTTATGCAGTGTTTAATGTGTAACCTATAAACTATGTCTTCTATTTTTTGCAGGAGATGTTCACGCCGGAATGCAAGTTCAAGGAGTCTGTTTTTGAAAACTACTATGTGATCTACTCGTCCACTGTGTACCGGCAGCAGGAGTCGGGTCGGGCCTGGTTCCTCGGCCTCACAAAGGAGGGACAAGTCATGAAGGGCAACCGGGTCAAGAAGACCAAGCCCTCGTCACACTTTGTGCCCAGGCCCATTGAAGGTATGAAAAGGCTCACCTTTGAGTTTCAGTTATAAAGTCATCTTTTAAATGTTTGTCACTTTTTGTGTTTATACCTGTGTCTATTACTATGATCTGGATATTCTATGCCAGAAGATACAAATGTATTCTCAATACATGAAAATTAGTTTTGCAGACAATTTACCTAGTTACAATGGGTCTAACAAACTTAAATTGCACCACATGGTTTTAAATCAAGCCCAGAAAACAATCAGGAAAGATTCTGAAACAGTTTAATCCTTGCCTTTAAAAGTCTTGGTTTTGCACCAGACTAGGTACTTTCATCTATTATTCTCGCAGCAAGGAGAGTTTTCTCCCAACAAATTATCTCGCAGTGATATTTGTGCATGTACTGTGATGGATTACCTATCTGTGGAAAGTTTTAATACATCAGAGAGTTCCATTATTGAAATTAGTGCACAGTGTGTTCTCTGGAGACAGAAGAGATTCAACTATTTATGGTTTAGTGCTGGCTGTAATTTTAAGTACAAACATTCGCAGGTAATAGGCTTAAAAGGCTCTTGATAAATGAGGCCTTTAAATTCATATGTTTCACATGTAGAAAGATAATGCTGGAGTAATACTTGAAGGATATAGGTATTTGAAGAGCTAATGTTAATGGCTTTATTAGTGATATTTGGGAGCTGGTAGGTGGAATTCCCAATGTCTAAGCTAGGCTAATTGACTCTTAGCCGTTGCTTCATATTTTCCAAAGACATATTATAGTAGCGTTAAACTTCTCATGAGACTCTAAGCAATTATTTCCTGTAAGTCAATTATTTTGACAGTCAGACTCATTAAAAAAACTATTAATTTTAAGCATTTCTTTGGTTGTTGTTGTTATTGTTACAAGTTTTTTTTTTTATTATTAAATGCAACCTCTAACATGTTTCTAGTGAGAGCATTGTTATCATGAGAACTTGTCAAGCAATGTGATTTTTAAAAAAAGTGCTTACATGGCCCCAATTCCCTGCCTGGGATAACTGTCCCTCCAGCCTCACACCTGACCTTGTCTCTGTCTGCACATCCATCTCTTCAATCTGCTCTCCATTGTCCCCTTTCTGAGCTCCTCCTCTCTTTGTCCTGTCGTCTCCTCTCCCCTCCCTCCTTCTCCTGTCCTCTCTTTACATCTCCGCTACAGTTTGTATGTACAGGGAGCCATCAATGCATGAGATAGAGGACAAGCACCGCTCCAGGAAGAGCTCAGGGACTCCCACCATGAACGGAGGGAAAGCTGTCAATCAGGACTCCACATAGCAGTGGGGGGAGGGGCTTCCAGCAGGGGGGAGTGGCCTCATCCTGACTCAGGGGGAGGGGCCATAGGAAAACTCACCACCCCCCCCAAAATACGCACCACCATCCCCTCTGAAGAAAAAGGAGGGCGTTGCGACGAGGAGGAGCTATTACTGTACACCCAAGACAACAAAAACAAAACTGAACTCTTGCCTGTGAAAACCTTTTAGATGAATTAATATGAAACCAGAGGATATATATATATATATATATAAAATATATATATGGAAAAAAACATTTTCAATCAGGACTTGACCAACATTTTATGCAAAAAAAAAAAAAGAGAAAAAGCTGTGATAAACAAACTAAGGAATGGTGGTCTCTCTTCACACGATACAAATATCTATCATTTCCAATTTATGCTGTGAAAAACAAGCTTTAATACATGTTAAATTTTCATACATTGGTTTTCTTTTTTAAATGCTATTGCACTCTTCCCATATGCTTTATCGTTGTATTATTGTTGTCAGTAATAACTATAAATCATCATCATCATCATTACTAATCTGTTGTATCTTAACATCACAGTTAGTATCATGGTTATTCTGGCTTTCTTTTGTGTTTGAAACTAAAGAAAGTTTTTCTTTTCTTTCAATTATTTTTTCTCTGTCACAGTTTGATCTTGAATACACTGTCACACTACCTGCTCTGGTGTGAGGGTAAGACTGAATGTATTTGATAGTTCTCTGTGTTGGACTCCAGTGGAAACAGAGCGCTTATGGGTGGGATGTAATTTACTCAGGTGTGTACTGTAAGTGTGAATAATAGGACAAATAGGGCTGTTTCATATACTCAAACGTGAATTTCCCTATATTGTTCTGCAAAGGTAGGACATGACTGATTCAAGCAATATAATAGAGAGCAGTCTTGCAAGTCTCTAAATAATAGTAATAACAATCCGATAAACACCATTGTAGTCGGTGTGTTTGTCGGCAGAGATGACTGACAAAGAAAGTTGTACAACTAAGTCTGAGTCAAAGGAAAACTGTTTTGATACCGCTTCAATATTCTCTTTGCAAGGATTATTAGGTTATAAGAAAAGAGATGTCCAAACTTGTCAAAAATGGTTAACAATAGTAGTGTCTCCTAAAGCCAAGGGGAAGATAACAACCAGCATCAGCAGCACTATGAGCCATGGCCAAGAAAAATGGTCACTTCACATTAACACCTCAAGCAACACAGACCCCTTTCTCTGCCGTTAACTACAGGCTAAAAATATAATCATATAACAGTATCCATGCCTTTCAACTACAGTATACTGACAAAAGATTTCTGCTGTTTCTTTTCCAAGCACGATAAAGAATGAAAGCTGCTTTGGCACGCTCGGCAGTGAGGATATGTGTTGACTAGTTTTCAAGACTATTTCTGTTACTTTTATTGTGAAAGCATTAGAGATTTTTCAACACTGGTGGACAGGGTGCCTGACTGTTTAATATTAATCCACGGACCTGGTCACTGGTCACAATTATTAAGACTTTCCCATCACAATGGAAGCAGAATGTCTCATTGAGGAACCAGATTGTCTGGATATTGCCAGGTTGGGGGAGGATGTCTTACCATCGGTAAGAGTAATTCATAGTTTATTTTCTCCGACCCATACAGCTCCACCCCCCTGGTTTTGTGACCCATGAAATGAGCCATTTGCTGCATTGTGGAGGAAAGCTTCTCTTCATAAATCAACATGCTGACAGGGCTGTATAAACAAGGTGAATTGACTGGTACACGGCGTACGCTGTGTACGCTACATAGCTCATTCCTAATCCCCAATTAGTTTGTCTAACTCAGGAAGTCCTACACTTGTTCTGCGAATGGGGCCAGAAATAAAAGAAGGCTGGCCGCTCGTTGTCCAGCACCCGTTGCACAAAGCCTGGCCACTGGTGTGGTGTCTAAAGTCTGGATCGATGGTGTTTTTATCATTAAAAAAGGTGGTGTACAGCTAAGCCTAGCCAGGTTAGGATCTTAAAAAAGGAATTACAGGAGAAAGCATGGACATCGCATGACTGTAAAAGCTGAGGTAAGCTTGGTTTGAATTTGTGGCAAGTGCTTACAGACTGTTTGACATTTGGGGTGAGAATAGGTTCCAAACTCTTTTATGCAATGTTTTGATCAGTATTTTAGCGAGAGTTTATACATCTCTCATATATCTGGTTAAAAAAACATATGCTAAGTTGGTGGTATGTACAGCAAATAGCACACATTCAGTTGCACAGAGCAAACAGCAGTGATGTACTATCATGAGTCTGGTGTTCTACCTGGAGCCCGGGTTCATAGCTGGTGCAATTTATCCTCGAGAGCTAACGGTAGATTAGTTCAACCCCCACAGCACCTACAGCATAACACAGATACATACAGAACATTAGATGTGATACTGAAAGTCAACAGGCAAGACCAGCATATAGAAATATCTTTTTATAGAGGTTTATATTGGTGCAAATGTGATACATGTGGACTTAAAGCAATGCATGAAATTGGATGTACTCGATGTCAACTGTTGACAGCAAAGAGAGAGGATTTGAGAAAGGGATGAATAAAGCAAGGAGGTAAAAATAGGTGATGTGAGAGAGCGGTAAAGGAGAGCACTTTTCGGGGAGGGGGGGTTATTGATGTATGAAAGGGCGAGCGAAGGCTTTGGTTGTATGTGATATTAAGTATAATTTATTATTTTTATGTTTGCAGATGATTTCACTGCATTGGAACACGCTCATATATGCATTATGAATTGTGAGATGAAATTATAAAAAAATATGCATTGATAATAAAAATCAGAATGAAGTTAGTGATTGTTTAAGAATAAAGACTATGTTATCAAAAACTTTCACCTACACGCAGTGATTGATTCCATGTGTTGATCATGACTGACAGCTGTTATGTGAACCTTTTTTTTTTTTTATTATTATTATTAATGTCACTTTTTGCAACAACAGGAGAAGCACCGGGATTAGCAGACAAAATAAATCCATCAACGTGGGGTTTTTATGCGGTTCAAATTCAGAAAATCCAATCCGCTTCCTCTATCAATTCACCGGGGTGATTTATCTTCTCACAAGCCCCTAAATCCGATGTGTCATTTTGGGATGGCGCTCCTTCGCCCTTAATTCTCCCGTTGTCATGGAAACAGACCTTCCGTGCCGTCTGCAAGGAGAATGAGGAGGAGGAAGAGGAGGAGGATGAAGGCTCCCCTGACTTTCAGGACGTGGCTTGTCTTCTCTCCTGCGTGATGGCTGCAGCAAAGAGTTGGAGGACGAGGGGTGCATGTGTGTGTGTGTGTGTGTGTGTGTCTAGCATGTTTTCTTTTTTTCTATTTCTGTTCTTCCTTCAGTTACAGCAGAGGTACTCGCAATAGGGTAGGGAAAGAAAGGGTTGAAAAGGAGAGCAAAAAGATAAGAAACTTAAATGGGTAGTTCAGATTTACTGAAGTATGGATGTACTGAGGTTCTTATGCACAGTCAGTGTATTACATGCAGGACATGGCAAGAGGCAACTCCCCCAGTCTGGAGAAGTAGGCAGGAGTACAGGCATGTAAGCTAAGCAATGTGCTGCTGTGTTCAGGGGCAGGAGCCAAATGTATTTTAATCACCTTAAAAATTGATATCTTTTTGCTATAAAGGTACGCTATATTAAGTATATTTTTATCGCTTTACATTGCTATCAGACTGCCCTGTTTTAGTTCAATTAGGGGAAGTGGTTATCCACACTCTTAAATCCACCAGCCTCCATTGACAAATACAGTAATACAGAACACAGCTGTATTGATTGTGATTGTTAATGTTAAAGTTTGTTTGTGTTATTCATGTAACTGTGGTGTTAAATGGTTAGTTTACATTCACCAACGTCGCACAATAACTCAGAAAATGAGTGGAGGTGGCGATTGAGGTGGTTGTAGACCAGCAATTCTTGTATTCAACAATGTAAAATAACTATGCTTTTAAAGGAGATTGGTGGCTTTTAAAACAGCATAGGTAGATAAACAGTCCTTTGTAAGAAAGGGCTGTCCTACAGCAAGGTAAGCAGTAAAAATATTCTAGTACACTTCAGCTGATTTTTTTTAGTTGCTTACATCGTTAAATAAATCTCATTACACCTCTAAAACCCAAATAAGAATAACAAAAGAAACAAGACCAAACTCAATGTCAAATATTCACACTTGTTGACTTTCTAATACAGATTCCAATTATTTTTCTGCATCAATAAATAATTTTTACATCTTAGTACTCTGAACTTCAGAGAAACCTGCAACACATAATTGAACACAAGTCTGCAGGTATGCTTGCAGCTCTTTGAAGATTAGGCACAGCTTTGAGCTAAATTCTCATGTAAGCACAGCTACCTGCTCACAAGCCAGCATGTTGATTTTAGCAGATTAAATGTCTGCCAACAGTGTGTCAGCATACTAAGAACCAAACACAAGGAGCATCTACAACGCATGAAAGGAAACATAAATGTTTTAACTATATTCAATTAGGTCTAATTTCTACAGTAAAAGTAGTTTTATCACAATCAAAGCACAGTCTTGACCGCTGCATCCACCTCTGTGATTAACTCTCACTGAGGAGAGAAACAAGTCAAGGTCAGCTATACAGACACCCACGGGACTTGGCAGTCCAAACAGGGTCATCTGTTTCGATACACATGGGGCGGGGGGGGGGGGGGCTAGGACGACAAAACGCTT
>JAOWBC010000115.1:10367518-10397265 GCA_028566105.1 Hypoplectrus providencianus
GTCTCGTCTGTCTCGTCTCGTCTCGTCTCCTCGTTAAACTTTTTCTCACATTTTCTTCATATTTAAATGATAAAAACTGAAAAAGACCAAATTGAACCAACAAAGAAAGAATCAAACTTCAGAGTGAATTTATTAAACATATTAAAGGATTCATTCAGAATTAAAGTGATTGTTTCTGCAACATTTTGAATAAATAAAATGAAACTCAAACATAAACAATGAGTCAGGATAGGACAAGAAATACAAATGTTCTTTAATGTGAATAATAAAGAAATCAACCGCAGCTTGGTGCTCTTATTGTGAAGGGCGCCTGGTGCTCTTATTGTGAAGGGCGCGGCGCGGCGCCCCCTGGCGGCGGCGCGGCGCAGCGGCAGCTCCGGAGCTCCTCTCGCGGCTCCGCTCCCCCTGCTCCCGGAGAGACCGCCTCCATTTTAGCACCGACACCCGGCGGAGCAGCAGCGGCTCGCAGCGGACTCAGCGGCCGGCGGAGGGACACGCTCTGCGGCCGGACTCCCCCCCTGACCCCGGCGGCGGCTCCCGGTCCTCGGGCCTCGATCAGCGTTTTTTCCTTGATGGCGGCGCTGCGGCAGGACGCGGCCGGGGCGGCGCTGCACCTGTGACGGTTAACGGCGCGTCTTCCTGCGGCGAAACTGCGAGCGAGCGGCGCGGAGCGGGACGGGATCGGCTTCTGGTGGTCAGGTACCGGCTTTGGCTAATTGGGTTTATTCCTAGCGGGGCTTTGGTTTACCCTAAGGCGGCTTTGTGTGATCCTGCGCGGGTCGATTAGCGGCGGACAGGCCGCTGCTGCAGCCTCTCCGGCGGCCTGTCCGCGGCCCCCCGCGCCGCTGCGCCCGGACAGCATCATCCAGCCTCCGCGCGGCCCCGCTGAGGTCCGGCGGGGGGGGGGGGGTCTAGGACTGCAAACAGCTTGAAGGCGGCTCTCCTCTCTTCTCCTCTGTGTGGCCTCTGCCACTCCTCTCACATCCACCTGTCCTCCCCCACCTTCCCTCCCCTCCTCCTGTGAGGAAGAGTCAACCTTAGTCTTGATGACTGGATTACACCTCAGGTCTTCTTAAGTGTTAAAAATAACCATACATCATTGCTGTGCAGTAAAGTTTTACCCATGTGTTTTATCAAAATTATGTACATGTTAAATACATGCTGGAATATCAATTGAATCAGGAAAATAAAATGCTGAATGTATCAGCAATACAGCTTTCAAAAAGCAACCTTCACACCTTCTCCGTGAGGTGAGGCTTGACCATGTAAATTTTGCATGGGATATATAGCAAACTGAAATTAATATAACATTGATTTCAATTTGATAACATAGCCAGGGGTTATTTTTTGCCAGCTAACTGGCCAATACCCAAAGCGCCATAGCCACTCAGAGAATGACATAGAAATCTACATGTTGTGGGACAATTTTGTTGATTTTGTTGGAAGCAGTTGTTTACACAACACATAAGATATAAAATGTGTCACATCATGAATCTGAGAAAAAAATAGCTGCTTGCACTTTGATACAGGGGAATTTGAATATAATACATGCTAGATTTGATTTGACTAGTTCATACGCAGTTGTTATACTGTATATGATTAAAATGTCAGCAAAAAAATGAGTGATGTCACATCCGGCCAGAGTCAGTTGAGCTAACGCATCTTAGCATATTAGCATGCTAACATTTAATCATAAGCTACGTATTTTGGCAATTTTATTCAAGCAATATCAAAATTACTCGTGTTAAAATGTAGTGCGATAAAGGCAACAAAAAGCTGGTGGGCTAACACGTAGTGTAGCATGAATTTAAAACTTTTAAAAATAAAAATCAATATACGAAATACAAGATGCATTATCATGGTCACACTGGGTGATTAAAAGGGATATATAATTTCCTATAGCGGTTTAAAGTTGTTGTTTGTTTTTTTTTAAGTATTTTGCAGCCTTACTTTTAATCATAAACATAAGGCCATCTCTCTCTGTACAGCCTTACACTAACCAGTTAGAGTGCAAAACAAAAAAATGAGACAATAAAAAGATGTGGACACCACGGCGGGTGTAAAGCAACAGAAAAAAAAGTTAAACCGAAGCAGTCTACACGCGCGAATATGAAAGAAAACAGCACGGTTTAAAGCTCCTCTGTGAATAAGTGTGTTCTGGTACTCACCTGTGTGAACGTCTTTCTGTGAGTCACGAGCCCCTCCTCAATCTGCTCCAACTTCTCTCTTCGTTCATCCTCAAAGCACAATACAGGAACTTCAAAAAGTTGGGAGTCTCTGCAGTCACACCGGGGATTATTGTCAGAATCAGCGGGGAGTCCGACACACCTCACTGACTGGAAATAAGTGAGGAAAGTAAAAAGGCACCGCTGGAGGATCCACCATGGCAGCGACAGCACCCAGCATGCACCTGTGATTGCGATTGATTTAGGGTTACTGAGCATGCTCAGTAGTTGGTGCATTAAACCAGTGATTAATTAAGGATTTTTAACCTATATTTAGGTTGCAATGTAGGGCATTACACAACCAGGGGTAGCCCACTTTAACACCTTTTACTGCAGACACTCAAAATTTTTGCTTCAGCAAACACCCTTAGAGAATAAGGTGTCCATGAAAATGATTTAAAATAGCTTTCAAAATAGCTTTCTAGAATCTCCATTTGAATAAGCAATGTATTAAGTTAGTTATTAGTACTGAAAAGATTTTTGATGTGTGTTGAATCACATTTGCAGGATTGTAAGAGTTGTTTTTAATTCTTCTAATTTGTTAGATTCTGAGACGTATTTATGTTATTATTTGTTAGATTCAGTTTCTTATCTGTTAACTTTTCCTGATTAACAAACAACAAACTATATTATAAAGATATTAGATAGAAAGATAGTATTACATATTTAAATTGAGTCATTGTATTGTTTTGAATTTGAACTTTATCTATGAACTTTTATAGATTAATAAAGGATATTTTTAATTCATTTTGCAGAGTTCCTATGGACCACACTTTGAGCATCACTGTTTTACAGACTGAGTGCAGTGTCATCTCTCTGGACATGCAGTCCTGTCCAGTTTCATTAGTTTTGCCAGTATTTGGTCATAAACCAAGGTATCGGACAAATTAAAGTTTTGACACGATGTGCTAGATGGATCACCAAAGTTATTACAAGCCCTCCTGAAGGAGTCGTGAATTTCTGTACCAAATTTCATGGCACAGCATTCATTAGTCATCGAGACATTTCAATCGAAACCTCAAACCAGATGTTTGAGCCTGGACCAAAGTGGCAGGCCAACCAAAAGACATACATTGCCCAGAGGAAATATGGTGAATCATGTTCATTTTCCCCAGACTCCTGTGGATGAGCTGTTTCCACTGCTAGTGCCACCCTCAGGTTTGGTTCTCTCACATCTTAGCTGCAGATCCAAAAGCTGTGAAATTTGATTATCCCAGCATGCTGCCTGTAAATACTGAGAACATTCTGCGCACCTGTAATAATCCGTCTGACGCTTTAATCTCTTAAATTGTCCCTTTTGACAGATAAAACAGGTGGTGATGTTAAAACCACAATAAATTAATTTTGACTGGTTAAATACCAGCTAGTGTATTTTCCCAAATTCTCCTTCTGTTGTAGCCCATAATTTCATTATATTCTCTCAAACCATCTGTGTGAACATGCAGCAGAATACTGAATGTCTTTTATTGCATTTTTAAGGTCACAGCTGGCACAGTTGACGACATATCTACATTACAATGAATCCCTTTCTCTATGTCTTGAGTGTCATTGCTCTCATTCTCTGTGTTCCCAGTGTCTTCTTTGAAATAAAAAATGTTCTTTGGACTGTGTGCGACACTAATGTCATAATAAAGATGTTTCCAACAGAGAGCTTTACGTGGGTCAACAGCACTGATGTCTATTTATGGCCCATACAGTTATTTATACAGACCTGTGCATGACTTTGTTTGTCTTTTGCAGACTCATGAGCACACACAGTAAAAATATTCTTGATCTAGCATCCCAGGCATCTTCTCTTCCCTCGCTGTCTACCTCTTTGTGTCCTGTTGTTTTGATATGGGCCTGTGCCACTGGGACTCCGCTTGTTTCTTTTTTCTCGTCCTCCCAGGGAGAGAATGAGGGAACTCCTACTCAGAAGTGGGGCGTTCAGTTCTACTCATTAAAAATAATTGGTCTCTGTTCAATTAAGGCTCAGTGATGCTCCTTTGATCTAGCTGGCTCTGTGTTTCTTATCTGCGTCTTTTACATCCAAATCAACTGCTCAGAGTTGGCAAAAGCATTGGGTAATTGGTTCTAATGTGTTTACTTCCGGACGATGGGAGGGGTGGAAAGAGGCGCTGCTTGGGAATGATTATACATGTTTGAATGAAATGAGTTCTGATGGCTAAAGAGACTAAAAATCAAACCTTCAAGCTTGCGCTGCGAGACGGTCCGCTGTCCCGTGACGATAAAAACGGATCGCTTTATCTTCTCGCTGCCTCTCTTTCAATGTGATTTGCTTCTTTTGGCCTCAAATGTTTGCAGATGAATACAGCGAGGAATAGTGCTAGCGAGCACGCTCACTCACACTAAAGAGACATAAGACACATAAAAGTTCATGCACAGTGCACACATGCACCCACACACACTGCCAACCCACTCACCCAGCCAGCCCGCCCACACACCCACTCACACACTTTGTATTTGTTACTCTCACACACTCTATCACTTTATTGAAGAAGCTCTGCAGTATGAGCATGTTAATGTGCTGGCAGTGGTTCCTGTTACAGAGGGAAGCTGTTCTGTTGAATCCCAATAGCCCAGGGACAGAAAGGATACTAAGCCAAGCCTTGACTGCAGTTATGCTCCAACACTGCTACTTTAATAATTTTCTCTCTCATCCTCTTTGCACCTCTCTCTTTCCCTCCCTTCCTCTACTTTCTCACTTTCCTAATCTCTAGTCCCTCTTCACCTCTCTATCCAATTTAATTCATTTCTCCTCAATCTAGTCTTCTTTTTCTAGACCCAAAATCTCTGTGTCCTACCGAGTCTTCTCTACTTGTTTGAGATTATTGAGTTTTACATGCATAATGCATACATGGTGACTGATGCATATATTTTTCTTTTTTTCTTCAACAGAAAGGCCTTCGGGATATGCATTGCTGCTGCGCTACTTCAATGCATGCTCATCAGTGTGGTAATACATGACGTTACAAGACTTGTTTCAATGCACACACACGCATGTCTCAGTATGCAAATGCAACATTTGAAACGCGTGCAAAAAATGCCTCACACAGCATCTTTTGTCTCTTCATGTATTGCATTCTTAATCTACAGTACAAGTAAATATGAAAAGATTTTCCTCAGTCATTGGTGTAACAATTGAAGGCACATCAAAGATGGAGAAGATGAATGGCTGTCTGTAAAGCTGTAGTTTAGTGCTTTGCTGATCGACCATGAAGATCACTGGGAAACATCAAACACACTGCAGACATTCATGACATTTTAAAGTCAATCTGGATTTAACAAAGAGAAGAACAGCCTCCTCTGCTGGAGTGAAAATAATGTGAGGAGAGAAACCAGCCAACAAAAAGGGCCCATAAAGACAGGAATACTTTGATGTGTGATGAATGAATAAATGTGAGTGATCTTGATTGATTTGAAATATAACACTGTCAAACAAAATAGTAATTTTTACAGGCCAGTGGAGTAAAGCTGGTTGTCAACGGAGCCTGGAGAGTTTTGGGCTCTCCGCAGAGCTCTTTCAACTTGAGCAAGGCTTTGCAGCAGTAACTGCTCATTTACTGATCATGAAATATTCAGTGGCTAGTTCATTGTGCACACCTCCTCCAGACTGCCAGGTTTACTGTAAATAATGCAAGCATGCAGGACCAAGGGGGTCAAGCATTGTTTAACTGCAAGAGTGAGAAGGAACTGAAGTGCTTTTTAGGTAGATATGAATGTTCCAGAAACAGATTTACCACTGGATGACTGAAAAAAGCATTCTTGACAAAGGCCCAGGGGCCCAAAGTGTCACATAGACCTGTACAAGCCTGCAAGACACTAAAAAAATACCACAAAGAATATAAAAATGGGTAAGACACAACAAGATTCACAACAGAAAGTGGGCACAACCACAACAAACAATTCGCACAACAACTACAAAGAGGTGCAAAAGACTACAAGAGAAAAAAAAGAGAAAGAAAAGAAAGAACATAACAACAAAGAGACAAAAATAACAACAAGGAGGCTCTAAATGACTGTAAAGAGATGCAAATAACTTTAAAGAGAAACAAAATTAAAAAAGAGACAAAAATACTAAAAATAGACACACATTGACTAAAAAGAAAGATACACAAGCCTACAGATGCAGAACAAATACACAAAGAGAAAAAAAAGACTACACAGAGATACAAACAACTACAAAGAAACTCATAATGTCTACAAAATGATCAAAATAATTACTAAGTCATACAAATGGCCATACAAAATGGCTAAAAGGAGACTGGATGTCTTGATCCGATAAAAAAAAAAAAAAAAGTAGTTTTGGCTCTTCACATGTTGGTGTCCAGGTGTTGAAGTCTCACAATGCCAGCACAGATTCATCACATTAAACTGTGACACGTTTATTAAAAATGATGAAACAAAACGTGACTTTCAAGACTTTAATAGAAGTTATATGGCAGAATAGCAACTAACCTTTTCTAGAGCTGTGCAGAAACTGTTTTCTAAATGTTCAATGAAGATATTCCTCAAAGAATGGAGTTTTTGGTTTGTTTTTTTAACAAATGAAATCGGCGTATGTAGCCATGGTATAAATTCACACTGTTGCAACATTGTTACGCTGTTCACAAGTAGTTTGATGAGAGGTGGAAGCTAATCAAAGTCACCACAACATTCTGTGACACTGCAAAGTGATTTGATATCCTACATTTATGTGAGCATGAACGGAATAAAGCCCATCATTTTTAACCTGGAGATGCAATGCAGTTGGACGATGACATGAGACCTTCAAGCAGCAATACATTACATATGTCAAGAGAAAACTACATCTTAGCTTTGGCAAGAGACAAGAGTGAAATATCCATTTCATGGTTTGTCTGGCACTCCAGTCGGAACAAAATTAGCAGGCAGTCCAGGATTTCCAGAAGAACACCCTGCAGCCGACTCTGCGTGTAGTCAGTCCACGTCGAGTCTTCTCCCGTCTCTCTGTGTTTGTGGGTCCTTTGAGGTTATTTCCATTTTCAAATTTGAAGAGTTTATAAAGCAAGTCTATTAAGTTTTCTTTCTTTGTAGACTCCTGTAGAGAAAAATATTGATATAATGTAAATGTTATAGCTCCTTTAAAATTTTACAGGCTTTTAAATGTCAGTTAATATTAAACTTTACTCCACCAAGGCTTGCTCTTCAGGGTAATGGGAATTTCTACTAAACTGTAAATCACTTTATCGTACAGAACTTTGGCATTTTTTTTGCTCAGACCCAGAAACGGAAATTCAAACTTGTGTTCGTACTCTAATCTCTAATCTTCAATTTCATGGAGGTGCAACTCTGTGGATAATAAAATGACAGTAATCGGGATGGTAGCTCTGACAGCATGCAGGACGACTCACTGGGGATAAAATTACACTTTAAACAGATAAATAAAATGTGTGTGCAGAAGGACAGACATATTTTATACACTGAGGCACTGCTGGCAGTATTTTGTATCGTACAAAGGAGTATGGCAATATGAGAAATAAAGACATCTCACCTGTTTGTCTGGTAATTGTCTGAGCCACTGCAACGAATCTTGCTGAAGTTGGAGTTCTTTATTTTCTTGCTCGGTCTCTGTAATGTCTGCAACACACAACGCAAAGCAAAAAACTGCCAAAATGCTGAAAATCCGGGCCATCGTTAGTTCTCAAAATCTTGCTTGTGTGTTCCTGGATGAAAGAATTCTTCTGATGTTTCTGCCACAGTGAGACGTCTGTTTTTAAAGTGGCACCTGGGCCCAAAAAAGGAAAGAGGAGTGTGCGGGTTATTTGCGTAAAGAGCATCCTCAATATTGTGTTTGTCCCCCATCAATGCACTGAAGCTTGAACTCCGTAATTTACAGCAGTCATTAGGAGTGAGACAAAAGGTCTAGATAAGGACATTTTCACCATCCTCGCCTGTCCTGATGTCGTCATTTACATAAACACACTGTAATCTAGTTGTAGAAGTGAAGGTCATCTTGATGCTGTCACTGGATGAACATTTTCCAATGTGAGAGATCCCCTCTGCCTCCTTGTTTAAAAGCAAACCTTTGTAAGGGAAATGCATTGTGCACTCATGTAAAATAAAACATTAATGACGGAGACATGGTGGAAACAATGATTTCATTAACCCTGCTGTGCTGTAAAAGTTGACTCAACGGGCAGCAGAGACACTGGGATATCCAGAGGCCATAAAGGTCAACTTATCATTTGTTACACCCTTGTGAGTTTGTTCTGTTCATCTCTCTAATGAGATTTCTGCTCTGTTTCACTTCACAGTTCTAATGCATTTGAATCAAGGCACATTTGTCACAGGATGTAATGATTTTGTAATGGCACATGCTGTAAATACGCAACTTCATTATGCGGGCCGAAGATTTAATAACCCTTTTAAAAATCATCCCGTTTTAATGTTTATCCGCTATATGCATGGGTTGTTAAGTTAGTGCTTTTTATTTAGACAACATTAAAGGCAAAGTGGGTCAAAAGACTGAAATTGTAAATTCAGTTTAGTAGAAAAATGGGAAAACTAATTCACATATGCTCCATCTTTCCTTCTGTTACCACCAGCAGGGCTTAATAAGCAAAGATAATCTCAAAGATCAACACAAGTGCAAACCACAAAAACAAACAACACCATGCACGGGGAGGATAATGAGACAATTGGCCCCTGAGCACCGACATCCAAAAGGCCCCACCACCTGCCTCGTTTTGTTGCTTTTTTGTCTCTTTGTGATCTTAACAGATCTGTATTTTGTATTATGTCTCTTTGTGGTCCATTTGTGGTTGTATTGTGTTTTTATGGTCTCTTTGAATCTCCTTGGTTTCTTTAAAGTCATTCTCAGTCTCTGAAGTCTTTGTCTTTTTCTTTATGGTTATGTTGTATTTTTTAAAAAAAGCATTCAAAAGCCAGACAGAAACTTGACAGAGACTGACAAACCAGTAGCAAATTTGTGTAGCCTCAATTAATGGTGTGACATCCAAAGGAGAATGAAAGGAACTAGTGGACAGGATGTGTACATTTATGTATGACTATGTATATGTGTGCATATATGTGTTCATTAAATAGTTTGGAGTGCCTGGATGGGATGATTTTGGTTGTGCTTTAAGTTGGATCTTATTTTCTTGTTTAATTTCCCTATTTCTTAATTTATAATTAGATTTTTTTTAATCTTATTAAGTCACTAACTGAAGATGATTAATTGAATAAAATTTAAACCAACCACTGTCTTTGTAGTTTGCATGGAAATTACCTTGAAAAACTACAATGACATGTCCATAATGGAACTAGGAAGTAAAACAGCTTATAATGGAACTGAAATGTGTTTCATAAATTTCTATATATCTTTATAAATTCACTATTCAGCAGGTATTTTCCCCTTCAACATGACGCCAACCTCTAATAATATGAACAGATGTTTCATACTCCATGTATGTGTGGAGGAAAGGAAGAGGACACGTCCTTCTCATATAGGAGACAACCTTGAAGCGCGTCAACCTTTCAACAAATCGCCATTCTAACCCAATTATAGAGGTGTAGAAGCCTAATATAGCTGCCTAAACAATTAGTAAGTGCACTGTCGGGAGCAGAATAATCCTGTTAAGAAGGCTACTGAGAGCACTTTACAGCAAGAGTGTTTCTATCCATGCTGACAACTGTCTGCACCAGGCCATGTAAGACTTATTTAATTTAAGGTGGCACTCATGGACTGGCTGCTGGTTATATGAGGACTGTTTTTCAGATACGTTGGAACTCTACTTTTAATGACTTGAAATTTTGCTCCAAAAATGTCAAAAATTAATTAGATAATCAGTGTGATACTCCATCACATGCTTTTAATTCCCGTAAGAGTGTTCGGCTCCTCTTCAGTTGTTACTTGTGTTAGCTGCCTCTCTTACATAAGCAGATGAGGCTGCTTGTTATTTCTGACTCCGAGCAATCGATGTTGGAATATCTGCGTGCCAAAAAGCAACAGTATTCTGAACAGTGTTGTTTAAGCGCATTGTGGTACCTTTTTCACATCTAGCTACGGCGTATGGGGAGTTAGCATCTATTGATCACAGTGACAGATATGGATGAGCGAGCTTGAATGACTGTTCCTGAGGGAAGCATTACTCCACTGAGTGAAAAGTGCATGGAAATAAATAAATAAATACATGTGGAAAAGAGGAACTGAGCTAATCGGGATTGGAAATTAGCTAGATTATTTTAATAACAACAATATACAGGCAGATTAATAACACATCTGAATAAACATCATTTCTCTTCTTTATTTTTTCCCCTCCAAATGACAAACCCAACAAAAAAGAAAAGATGGTGAGTCAAAAGATTTATCCTCTCAAGATCTTAATGTGCATTTTTTTTTTTTTTTTTTTCGTCCCGAGGCCACGGAGACAGCCTTCTGACAGATTATTTGGAAAGGGATTGGAGAAAGTTGCAGGCTGTATGAGTCATAAGGCTTAATCTTTTCCATGCATCATTTAACATGCTGAAATTCAACAGAATGCTTTCAGGTTGATGGCACAAATGACTCACTATTTTGTGTCTGAAAACACAGCAAGGCAAGAGAGTCACTTTTACAACACGTAACCAGGTAGCAGATACCTCTCCAGATGTAAGAACATGTGTCATGCTGTTGTGACATCATCATTTTTAAGTGATGACACTAAAGGTTTCCATAGAGACCAACATCCGTTCTTGGGCTTGAAGCAATGAATGGGGAATTTCTAACAATAAAAGGAAGTTGTTGTTTTTTTTTATCTAGAACAACTTTAGTCATATGGGTGGACATGTGGGTGCTGTGGGGTTTTTTTGTTTGTTTTTTTTTAAATCAATGGACGTATACATTGTCACAATCTAGGCTCATCTAAGTCAAACATGGCTTTCTTACAACATGTCATTGCCAAGGCAAGTCAAGCATTTAAAGTAAATCAGAGCTTGGAGGAGAAAGAACAACATGTAAGAGAAAAGAGTGCATCAAACCTGAATTGGCCACAGTGCTTCTGTAAGTAATAGTACCTTTATTTATCCTACGAGCTGTTTTTGAGGCTGCAGTGTTTCATAAGAATGATGTGGCACAGGTGGCACTCTAACGCCTCTATAAGATATAATGACTCACTAAATGTGCCATTAATTTTAATCTACACTGTTATTAGAGCTTGAACTGCTTTTTATTTAGACTCATAAGCATATATTTTTTTTTACTTAAAAGCACCAGTTTAACACACAGATAAACACACACTACATAAACACACACTAAAAGCTACCAAGACTCTTTGTATCTCACATTTCTCAATTGTCCCCACGTCTCTCATCTGGAGGAACGGCACGCTGCCATGGCTTCCTGCAGACTCGACAGCGGCTGATGACGCTTTGTAGAGATGGTCCCTTCACTGTCCGAGACACAGGTTTACTGTAGGAAAGATTAAAACACACACAGATAAAGTTATACATCTTTATATTACAACTGTATTGGTTAAATGGTGCATTTTCTTTAACAGAATAATAATTTAAAAAAATTCTAAAAATCATTTAGAAAACTGATGACACCTGACTTATACTGATATTTTATATAATATATTCAATTATAATATTATTTTATGAATTTTGAATAGATTATTTTGTGTTAATATTGCAGAAAATAGTCCTATTTTTAAGTAACTTCTTATACAATACCCTGTCTGTAACATGTATTTTTTATTTATACCAATCATTCATATTTAATATGCTTCTTTGTTTTTTAATAATTCACTCTCTGCTATTGTTGTATTAGCTCTTTGGTTGTCTTAACTGCATAGTTAATGCAGGATGATGTTATCAGCAGAGAGGGAAGGCTCTGAGAGTACAGCTTGTTCAAGTCTCTTTCATGCCTTCATCCTGTGAGAAGTAAATATTTTTGGTTCTTATACCCTTTAAATTTAAGAAGGCCTTCCAACCCTTGTGAAGCTTTGGTGACCCCAACAATGGTCTGGAACCTGCAGGCTGGGAGCCAGTAGTTTAGGTCATCATGGAACATGCAACCCTGTGATAGATGTGATTTACATCCCCATGACATGCATCCTTATCCATGCAAGTGTTTACACAGAGGTGAGTGTTTACCTGAACATGCTGTTGGTGTCTACAGAGCCCAGCCAGTAACTATAGGAATCAGGGTAGTAGTTACACGTTCCCCTGTCATGACACTCGATGAAGGGCACTTGGCGGAAAATTTCCAGACATGAGCCAGGAGAAATCAGGGGCTGGGAGGACCCCTCTGCTCCAGCACCTGTTTGCTAGAACGGATAGAAGGAAGAATCCTATGTGAGTAAAGGCATATGAGAAGATCCAGGTACAACAAAAACGACTTCCTTACCATGACAAATGAGTATCCAGACCATAGTGACTCCCAGCCTTGGGGACATTGAGGTATCAAAGTCGTCTGGCTGTGGACCGCTATCACATTGGAGGTGATTTCACACACTGAGCACCTAAAAAAAACATGCATACAGGCGTACATATTAACACTGAACCAAGTCTTTAAATATAAAATTCATATTTCAACAGAAAGGATACAGTTCTATGCTTAGGAAATGGATGCTCCTATCCCACCTGCTGATGTAGGAGGCCAGTTGATCCCCTGTGATGGAGACCATGTTGGCAGGCATTGGAGTGTCAGTGGACAGCCAGTAGGAGTAGTCGTTACGAGAAGCATAGCGGCAGTTTGATTCTGTGTCACAGAACATGAAGGGCATGGTGGAGAAACGAGGGAGACAGCTTCCCATGGTGCCTATGAGACGGTGTCAGAAGTGTCATGAAATAACAAGCAAAGACAGTCCGTTTTTTTCAAGATGCAGAGGCTGCACAATATTTCTTTCCCTGAAGGTTTCCATGCTCTTACCGAGGTCCTGACCATGAGATCTCTCATTTCCGTTCATGAAGAGGAAGGAGTAACCAGAGTAGATGAGGCTGGTGCCATAAGGGCAGTCAGGGACTTTGGTGCTCTGACTGTGTCTTGCAATCAAGAAACTGTCAACATAATCCGGACCACCTATGCCTGGCAACCCTGGGGGACCCTTTTTGCCCGGGTCTCCAACTCTGCCATCTGGACCTGCAGAGGAAACACATGCTGGATTTAAAAATAAAACTTTTGTGCGCTTTTGTTTTTCTGGTATAGGATTGTAACTATCTCCGTTGTCACTTCCAACTTACTGTTGAGGAGTGTGTTCTTAGTATGCTATTCATAAACAGATTTCAGATTGCAGATTTCCACAAAATCCCTAGTGTCTTCCCACTCAATTACACAGCTGAAAGACCCCGCCAGATGTACTGCTGTTGAGAGTTGAACCTGGGTCAAGTGTATTTGCCACAGCACCAACCAAATACAAACACACCTTTTAACCCACACACATGCCCACACCTGTCTCTCCAGCTATTCCTTTGTCTCCTTTGCGGCCAGTAAATCCAGGCTGGCCGTTTGGGCTGGAACCAGGCTGTCCTTTGACACCTGGCTGACCTGGGACAGAAAGATTCAGTGGCACAGGTTACAACAAAAAGCGGTGGTGGAATTGGAATGATAGTTTTAATATGTAAGATATGGCATTATAAATGGTTTAAAGGTTTAAATCAAACTGTGAAAGGAATTGAGAAAAACTATATTAACCTTTTTGTACCAACCAATCTGCATTTTTTGTTTGTAGTCTTGAAGAAAAGTTTGGTTTTAGGTTTAACAACAAAACTACAATGAAACATCTGTTTACCAACTCTTACATAACACATGCATCTTATTCAAAGTCTCATTTATCAAGCCCAATACTCTTACTTTTCAAACATATGCATTTTTGCTTGAAAACAACGACAACAAAAAAAACAACAACTGATACAATTCAAAAGCCCTACAGCCCTAACTAATTCATGTTGGCACAGATGTACTGTAAGGATGAGGAGGAGTAGCTAGACATAGTATTTGGTATACACATTTTATTTTAAGGGTCAAAGATTTCCTTGAATGGTATGGTATTAAACTGAAAAAACAAAAAAAGATAAAAGTAGGTAGTTTCCTTGCTAAATAGTAGCAAATGTTATAATAAATGCAAAGACCAGGCAAGATCAACATTAGGACCTGGCTGGCCGGTCGGTCCTGATGGTCCAGTGCTTCCTGGGGCTCCTCGATTGCCAGAGGGACCAGGTAAGCCAGGATCGCCTGGTTCTGCTGTCCCCTTGCCAAATGCTGTTTTCCCTTTGAGACCTGTATGATAGATCATAAGCCATTTAAAGGTATTTCACAAATTAACTCAGCCATAGCTGTTCTAATTTCTGTTTTTTTTAACAATAGCAAAACAAACTTTTGCCGCACCAGGTCGTCCAGGAAAACCTTTCGCTCCAGGAGGACCAGGAGGGCCTGGGATGTATCCAGGGTCTCCCTTGGCACCTAAAATACAAGTCATAGATGTATTTCAAGGGAATAAATTTGTCATCACACCCTATGTCATAATTCCATATGACTGGTTATCACTGAAAAAAAAATGAAACAATTCCTCATAAATCTTATTTGTCTCTGTCCACCTTATTCTCTGTCCCATTTGTATTTGGCCCCAGTTGTGGGGACATAAATCAATTGTGAACTATTACTCCTCAGTGGTGACAGATCCGCTATGTCTAGGGAAGAATTCAAAGAGAAAAAAACCCTAATCCATAGGCTAAAATTAAAAGAAAGATTACCAGGGGACCCATAGCTTCCAGGAGGACCAGGATCACCTCTTGGTCCTGAGCCTCCAGGTCTGTCTCTTGGACCCTGAGGAGGCAAATACAACAGCAAAAGGTCAAAGATCAGTCTTTAAATAGTGCAGTCAGATTCTGAAGAATTTATATGTGATGTAACTGCAGATGAATCTTAAAATAAATCTCATATTGATGATTCTGCTATAAGAAAAGCCTCACTGCTTAGTCTATTTTTTTTATTGTGTACTGAAACATTTTTAAAACTATATTTGGATAAAAAGAAAATCACTCCTGCTTAATTGAAAAATAAATATGAATGCAAAAGTCTTCCTTTTTCTTTGTTAATTTTTTTGTCTGCCATTTGTCAAGTATTATTTAATAAATCATTGTTATGTTCACTTACAGTTGGTCCAGGAGGGCCTGGATCTCCTTGGGGTCCACGATTGCCTGGGGCTCCTGTAGGACCTGGGTCCCCAATGTCTCCTTTAAATCCAGGCACTGTCGGACCTGGAGGACCAGGTAAACCCAAATAGCCTGAACATACAAAAGGGGTGAGAGTGATGAAGACACACACAGCTAACCCAAGGCAATAATAGGTTAAAATATATTTTGGACACAAAGCACTTGCATTATGCACAAAACCTTACGAGCTCAACTCTTTGGACAGAGGTCTTTTCTTGTCTCACTTACTCAATGAGTGCATCCTCACCTGGGCTACCAGGATTGCCAGGATGGCCCCGGTCTCCTTTTGGCCCAGGAACACAAGTCCCTTCCCTTCCTGCTAGACCCTTTGGACCAGGGGCTCCAAGTGAACCTGGGAATCCAATGTCTCCTATTGGTCCGGGACCACCCGTTACAGCCAACCCAGGGGGACCAGGGTTCCCAGGGGGACCTGCAGTGCAGAAATACATAGACAGGCACTGAGGTCAACTAACAGTAGTAATAATAATCAGCAGTGAAACATATAGGAATTGGGGTTTGCCAAAATAATAATAATAAGAAAAGTAGTCTTTATCTCTATTAACACCATTTTAATAAAATGTGACAAGAAAATAGAAGTGTTTCACCACATGCACAACATGTTAAAAGGAAAGTCAAACATTTTGAATGAAATAAAAAAAAAACAAAAAAACAATTGCCAGTGGCTCAAGTGTGTTATAAATGTGTGTAAAGGATCATGTCTTTTACCTGAGACTCACCTTGTTGCCCTTTGTCCCCCCGCCGGCCAGGCAGCCCTCCGATTCTGTCTACAGAGGAGAGGAGTAGGGATAGATGAGCCAGCCATGGGTTTAAAAGAGACTGTTCATCTAAAGGCCAGTAGTTTGGACATAGGAATACAAAATATGGTAATATACACTGTGGGAATTTTTTATGCCAGGTATCCTCATACTAGTTTCTCCCTTTTGTCCTGGTGGTCCAGGAATCCCATCCTGGCCCTGGTTGCCTTTAGGACCTGGAGAGCTGTTTACACCTGGCTGACCTGCGTCACCTTGACGCAGACGCAACAGATAAAAGAAACAAAAGGCCAAGGTCAAATTTTCAAGAAAAAATAATTTAAAAAGTGAAAATAAATTCAATGTCATTGCCTTTCAAAAGTGACGTGAAGGTTACAGTATGTGCTGCACTTTTACAATCAGTCATTTATTTATGAGTAAAACTACGCTTTTTTTATGGTAAAGTATTGAAAAGTACTTTAAGGATTTACCTGGGGGTCCATTGGGCCCTGGCAGTCCTTTACCTCCTGATGGTCCATCTGAACCTTTAGGGCCTTGATATCCTGGTGAACCTGAAATAAGGTACAGGGGCAGAGTGGGAGATTAAACGTGTGATCAAAACATAGGACATAAGAACCTGCCTTATTTTTGTGATTGGTAGCAACCATTTTGTCCAACAGGCCCAGGGTTTCCCTTGGCTCCACAGTTTCCTGGTAAACCTGGAGGTCCAGAATAACCAGCGTCACCTTTCTGGCCTTTCATCATGTTAGTATTGCTTAATCCTGGTTCACCCTGAGATCAGGCAAAAAAAAAAAAAAAAAAAAATGAGAACAGGAAAGAAAGGCAAATCATCATTATATGATTAAAAACACAGTTCAGTATTTCACTAGATTGTACTCCGCTCTGCTCTGTTGTCTTTATTTATCATTAGTACCTTTTGTCCTACTGGTCCAGGTATTCCATAGCAATGGTATTTTGGCTCTCCATTAACTCCTTTGTTCCCAGTTGGACCTGGAGCTCCATCTGGACCTGGCCCTCCAGGGATTCCTTGTTCCCCTCTATTTCCCTTTGGGCCTATGAAGGTTAAATAAATAAATATTTTAGTAGAACAGCTCAGGGTATAGTAACACACCAAAAACAACTTTATACCAATATGGGTACTCTTTATTAGTTAGTAAATGTAAATTTATAGGTTGTTTGTAAATCTGAAATTGGATAGCTATTTTAAAGTATATTTTGTACAAAAGCAATCAGCCTGCATGTTTAATTTAAAGTTTAGGCTTTACCTGGGGGTCCTCTGAGTCCTGTCTCTCCTGGAGCTCCAGTCGGTCCTCGACTTCCTTGTGAGAGCACTGCTCCATCAACACCTGGATCACCTGGAGGGCCTGGACAAAAATTTGGACACAGTACATATGTGGCCTGAGGTCGATTTGGACAGACTTATTGCTCCAGAGGTGACGGTGGTTTTTCAAACCTCTTTGTCCAAAAGCCCCTGGTGCTCCATGTTGCCCTCTCTGCCCTTTGGGTCCAATATTTCCAGTATCTCCCTTGGCACCATTAAGACCAGGTTGACCTGACAGAGTAAAGGTAGAGTTAGAATACTATCACTATCTCATAGGTGAACAGAACTTAACAATATGAAACTAACAGTATGAAAAGACTGCTTTTATGACCTCACATGCACTCTTATAAAACAAAGAAATGTTTGTAGTAAGAAAATCTTATATGTTATATATATATATATGTTATCTTTTTGTAAAACAACTATAATCATTGTATAGACAATCATGTATGATTCATGTGTAAAGCCTACCTGGACTGCCAGAGTCCCCTGGGGGGCCAAAAGCTTCGACTGGTTGTGGTGATGGAAGGCCTGTGGGACCTGGAAGACCTGGGTCGCCATTCACGCCTGGTGGACCTTGGAAACCTCTGGCTCCATCTGGACCAGGGTCACCTGTAAACAGTCATTGGGGCAATAAATTTATCACAACTGTGAACTTCTCATACAGCTACAACAATCACTAGACGTTCTAGACGATCTGAAAGAAGATTTCTGCCAGCTTCTCAAACTGGGGGAACAGCGTCCACATCCAATGACTATGGATAAGAACCTCTTATGAAATCACCTAAAAATATGTAAACCATTCTATTTTATCCTGTAGCTGGTATTCACCGTTCATTTATCTTCTTGTCTGAGAATATATGTGTGTTTGTGTCTATACGCGAGTGTGTACTACCTATTTGGCCTGGTGGTCCTGTAGGTCCAGGCAATCCATTTAGTCCATATCCTGGTAACCCATCCGGTCCAGGGTCTCCTCTCAGCCCTCAAAGAAATGCAAGTGCAGCATGTTAAAATAGGCTCTAAATAATAGAATGTTCTTATTCGGGAATTTTAAAAATAAAAACTTCTCTTCTCAACTGTTGTGTAATCTAAGTAAAAAGTCAACAAATGAGTATTTAAGCCAACAGAGAAACAATGCCATACCTGGTTTCCCGGACAGACCGTTCTTTCCCTTGATACCTTTCTGTCCAGGAGGCCCACGTGAACCTGGCACCGATGGCCCAATGAAACCAGGTTCGCCAGGGGCGCCAGGACGACCAAACCCTGGCAATCCTGGTTCCCCCTTTTCACCCAGGGAGCCATTAAGTCCTGGAAAGTTGAAAAAGAGGAGGAGAACAAAATGGAATTGGAGTATATGGTGGAAAAAGGATGGTGACAAAGTATTTCCCTCAAGGAACAAACTGTCAAATTTTGTGGGACAGTGTTGAATTATGAGAGAGATAGTCCACAACTAATCAGCCTTTATCTTTCACCATTCATTATCCCTCTGGCGCTGACAGATAAGTACATCACATGACTTTGACATTCACTGACCTGGTAGTCCTGGATAACCATCTGGTCCTTGTGATCCCCTTGGTCCAGGCAAACCACCTTTACATGAATCTTTATCACCTGGAGGCCCTGGGGGCCCTACAGAACCTTTACTTCCTGTATAAAACATAGAATAAAGCACCACATAGATTTGTATGTTTGAACCATACATAATTTTATAGATTGTTCCATCCTGCTCTGTATGACTGTCGGTCTTTGGACTACAGTTTTATATTTCATTATTGAGCACTGTACCCTTTTCTCCTGGAAAACCAGGATTGCCATTTAGTCCTGAGTTCCCAGCTGGGCCAGGTACCCCAGGATCTCCTATAGGCCCCTGTGTACCATCATCTCCTGTAATACCCCGGGGTCCTGGAGGGCCAAAGTATCCAGGGCCACCATCACCCTGATGATCACAAATATATACCATATTATTAATTAATTCATATTCAAGTATTTTATTATTCTAGCAGTATGGCAGTGTAGTAATGCTTTGTCATTTATATTTATCTTTATTTCTTTTTAAAACTAAAACTAATATCCCGTTAGAGGTCAGTGAGAGTTAAGATTCCATAACATTACATTCCTTCCAGGAGTGAACTCGTGCTTAAAAGACACGAGATGAAATTAAAACTGTAACTTCCTGTAACTTCATTAAAAACAGTGCATCTGTTGCTAATTTTCTGTTTGTCCCATTAAATGATTTTTTCTCCATAACAAATACTCCATTGTGTCACACTTAGCACTCTCATTTCCTTACAAGAAATATGAAGCTACAGCCAGCAGCCAGTTAGCTTAATACAGATACAATATTAATAGAGATAATACTGCTCATCACATTTTGGTACAGAGCAAGGCTGGTTGTTTTAAGGCTCTCAGTTAACCAATGTTTTCATTCATTTTACCATTTACTTTGCTTTCACAAAATGTCCAATGAGGTACTGGGTGCCCATACGCATGTATGATAGACACTGATGAATAATCGTATACAACAGATTTTGGTTTTGGATCTGACCTTCAATCCTGCAGGACCAGGTACACCTTGTGAACCTGGTTGTCCAGGCAAGCCCCTGCCTTGAAAACCTGGAAGACCTGGCTGCCCCTTTTCACCTGAATAACACACACAAACAAACACACACAGCAATAGAAACAAGAATGTGACATTAATGATATTTCTAGCTGTTGCCCAATCTAAAGGAGGTATACAAAAAATATACAAAGTAATGTAAAATATAATATATTAATACACCTCGCTGAATAAAAAATCTGCTATTTAATTGGCTTTTGCTTGGGTGCAATAGCAGTTGGATTACCTTTCGGTCCTTGGATTCCTGGCCTTCCAGGAAACGACACATCACCCCTTTCTCCTTTCCGTCCTTGAAAACCTGGTGTTCCTGGGATACCTGGTTGTCCTGGGTTACCTAAATGTTTACTGGTTTACTATGAGGGATTCTTCAAAAATCCGACATAACATAAGACCATCAGGTCATCCAACCATCATTTTAGTCATGTTTACCTTGTCTTCCAGGCAAACCAGGTCGACCTTTATATCCAGGTGGTCCTTTGATGTGGATGTGGCTAGGTTCGCCTTTCTGGCCTGCAGATGAAGGAGTGAGGAAACAAAGGTATCTTTCTAGCTATCACCTGCGAAATTACAAGTTGAATACCTTTCAGTTTCTTTCTTTACCTGGAATTCCAGGATGCCCTGGCAGGCCAGGTACCCCAACATCTCCTGGACTTCCTGGAAGTCCAGATGACCCATATCCAACTGGCCCAGGGTAGCCAACTGGTCCGGGTCTGCCCAAAGGCCCTGGTGGACCTGGGAAACCAGGATCTCCTTCTGCACCAAGGGAGGGATACTAAAGAGCGGACAGAGAACATGTACCAACAATCACGAGTTTTTGCACATGGAGACGGATTTCAAACTTTAAAACACAAACACTTTATCTCACCGAATCCCCTGGAAGCCCTTTACTGCCTTTACGACCTGCCAACCCATGATACCCAGGGAGACCATCTGCACCAGGTCTTCCAAGCTGTCCTTGGTTACCTTTCTCTCCCTTTATCCCAGGGATATTGTAGAAAGATGATTCTCCCTTTTGTCCTAGAGGTCCTTGGAATCCTGGAGCACCAACAGGACCCTTCAGAGAAAAAAAGCTACTGTTTAAAAGTGCACAAGTTACAAGTTTAAAAAACAAACCAAAACAACAGCACACGATTGCTTACTGGTTTCCCAGGTAAACCCTTGAGTCCAGGGAAGCCTGGATCACCTTTAGCACCTGGTCCTTGGTTATATCCTGAGTGCCAGAAAAATATAGAATGCCTATTCCAGTTTTAAACACTTAATGCTTTCCAGTATTATTAGTTAAACTTAAATATAGAATGTACTGAATGTATAAGTATAGATTGGGTAGAATTGGTGTTTTCATGCAGTGAGTGGCTTTACCAGGGACACCAGGGGGGCCACGGGGACCCTGTGGTCCTGGGATTCCTGATCCAATACACTCATAACAGGGCTCCCCCTTCTCTCCTGAATAAAAACATAACCACTGGAATTAGTATTTGAGTCACATTTCTATTATGTATCCCCTTATCTAATGATTTTATTGTATTTATTTATTTATTTTTCTATCTCTGGAGTAAGCTCAATAATAATTTGCTATGTAGCAAGAATGTAATAGTCATAACTGCATAATTTATCAATAAATGGCAATCTACAGGTAAATAACAAACAAATTAAAATTAAACGTTAACAATGAATTTCTGATTTACACTTTAAATCCTACCTTTCATTCCATAGGAACCATCATATCCCAAATGTCCAGGTGGACCCCTCATTCCCTTCAGACCTGGGAGACCTTTAGTAATCCTGTTAGCTACAAGAAAAAGATACAACGAGCAAACAGTCCACTAGTTATGTTTTCCCCGAATTGCTGCAATTATGCCAAAAACATTGGTTATAAGCACTTTCTTTTGTTACTTGACAAATCAAAAATGATGAACTCATGACTTACTCACTAATACTGTGCCAACCACGCACACCAAGACAACTGTTTGAATTTAAGCCAAACCTTGAACATCTTTTATCATGTAGTCTGTGATAAATGTTGCCTCATTTGGCCTCAACAAAACACCTGGCATGATGTTCCTTACATAAAGGTAATGTTGTAAAGAACTGCATACATTTTATCTTCACATAAAAGAAAGCAAGTAAGCTGTGAATAGATGCCCAACAATCCCATGTAGACACTCTTGATGAATTGCCTCATTAGCTTGCTGTGACACTGTAGATGCATAGAGACAAAGGGTTTAAACAAAAATGATTACATTCTGTTACTGAGAACAAAAAGTACATCATCAATTATAAGTGAATACATTCATTAGAAAGAGAGTGGTTCTATTATCAGTTGTAGCAGAAGACATAGTAGTTCAGATTAAATACCACATACTTCTGTCTTCAGGAGGTCCAGGTGGGCCTGGATCCCCTCGTGGCCCAGGATCACCATCATCCCCATCGATACCCGGTAGTCCCGGATAAACATCCCCAGGCTCACCATGGTCCCCTTTGGTGCCTGGAAAGCCAGTGGGACCACGTGGGCCTGGCACATAAACCCCAGATGATTGGCCTGTGTAATATAAAGTGAGAGATTATGAAAGGTATAAATTGGAAAAAGAAAAGTCATGGCAACTGATACCTAAGAATACAATATGATATGAGTATCTGGCAGAGAGAGAGCAAGAGAAACCAAACCTGGAGGTCCATCAGGCCCTGGAAATCCTACCACACCTGAGAGAAGAAGAGCAACTTGTCATATTTCTGATTAGGCACCAGATTTAGCTTTCATCTATCTAACTTTATCTCTATTTGCTTATTACATAGCAAAAGATTCACCTACCTGGACGCCCAGGGAGCCCAGGTGGGCCTAGGAGCCCAGGATCTCCACGGTATCCTTTCAGTGGCTCAGTCACAGGCCCTAATATCTATCAACAAAAACGCAGGGGACATGGTGGAACAGTTAGAACATCTACATTTACTCATGTCATAGAATGCTTTTTCCAAACATTGTTTCTCACAACAATTTAAAAAGCAATAAAAGCTGGTTTCAAATCAAGACAAAGATCAGAGGTACTCACATCTCCAGGTGGACCAGGGGGACCTCGATCTCCCTTTTCACTCTAAATATTAAAGTATACAATCAAAAGATGATACGACAAAGCACAGCAACTCTCTGAAAAAACTGGGTGTTGTTCTTGTGAGAAAGGCATCACTAACCATCCCTGGTGTCCCTGGATATCCTGGATCACCTCTAGGGCCAGGATGCCCCTACAGAAAAGTATATATTTTTTAATAAAAGTTACATACTTATGATCAAATGATTACTCTAACCACATTTACAGTAATGGGGAACAGTACCGGAATTGATTGTCCAGGATCACCATCCTTCCCTGCCTTTCCCTGTCAGGACAATGAAGAACAATAATGAGGAATTGTCTGGTGTAGCTTTAAAAAAAAAAAAAGAGTTTACAAACAGCCTCAAGCATTCTTTCCTTCATAGAATTCTCAATTACATGCTAGTAATCATTAAATCAATCAGACTAACTGGGATTGAGAATAGGTCCCGCTTTAATTATTCATCCTTTTAAAATAAAAATGAAAGGCAAATTGACAACAGATTTAAGCCAGCATTTGAGATATTCCCCCTTTCTTCATGTTGGATAAAAAAACAAATCTGGCAAACCATAGCAGAAAGACATTCAGGCTCAGGCTTCAAGTCAGGCTAAGGTTTTAAATTCTCAGTCATGTTGGATAGATTTAACGTAATGATTCTAAAAAAAATATCACATACATTCAGACTAACCCATGCTTTTGACAATGTTGGCCCATTTAGTGTTTTCTGGTGGTGTATGGCAATTGCTGCATTACAATTCAACACTTTAAAAATATACATGTCTGCACACAGGCAAGAGCCATTCTCAATGCAACAAAAAACACAAAGAACACATCTTATTTTCAATGCAAGCAAAATCACAACTGGTGAAAACCTGCATTTATCTCAATGTCTCTTTCTATCATCCAGGAGAGAAAGACAATAAAAAGGGGTCTTTTCTGGTATTTTCTGTTCTGTTGCTTTTTTTCTGTGTGGCAAGGTGGCAAATTACACTGGATTTAATGCTGCATTACTGCCCTCTGCTGATCGTCCTTAATCCTATAAAATATTCCCACAGTGTTATGTCAATGCAAAGTGAAATGGTGAAACATCTGTTTGGAGGGAGAAAATCAAATAACAGAGTAAAAATAACCACTTTAGTTAATATATTGCATATGTATGCGCAATAAGGAAAGTGAATGGAATAAATGGTATGTGGTATCTTACTTCTGGACCGTCCTCTCCTTTGTCTCCCTTTGCTCCCTTGGAGTAAATTTCATAACCAGGGTCTCCCTGAGAACAGATTGATAATAAACATTAAAAACTGCATTAACAGGACAAAGCAAACATTGAATGGATCTTTGAAGATCTAGAAATAAAAAGTCCACTTCATATTCAAATCACTTATTTTAAAAGTGCTTACTCACAGGTTGACCCTTGCAGCCTTTTTCTCCATCATCTCCTTTGTCCCCTTTAACACCCTGAATAGGATTCACCTCATGTTATGGTTGGTTACAATGACAACAGGAGCATTACTGTATCCAACACTTTTGTCCCACGACATTTTAATCTGGCCAATTTTTAATAACATTTGCTGTGGACGCTCACATATTTCATTTCATTTCATATTTCCTTTCCTCTAGTGGTGCCATGAGGTCATGTGCCTAAATCATCACTGTTGGCACTTCATCAACTTTTTCTCAAAGACACTTCATGGGTTACATCTCCCTTTCAATTAATCTTATACTTTATTCCTGACAATTACATTTAAATTGATGACATTTATACTGTCATTCAGCTATTGTTTTAAATCTTGACACAATGGAGAGTAAGTTCAAACAATAACCTGCTGTTTGAATAGTTCAAGTATTTGAACCATTGTGAAGTGTGACAGTGTTGTGCTTTTTTCACTGGCTATGTCCCAAGTGGACTTGATAGGCACCATTTTAAAACAAAAAACAGCATCTTGCCATTATTATTATTGTTTAACCTTGTGACCTGACCTCTGTCTGTTACTGTACCTTTAAGACGAGACTCCCACTCAAAAACTCCTTGACCCGACCTGGTTGCCCTGGTGGTCCTCGTGGTCCTGTTTTCCCCTGTATCAAGTAAATTGAAGTTAAAACGATTAATGCACATGTCAAATATATAATGTAATGATAATGCCACAGAAATGGTCAGATATAAGGAAAAACATTATAATGCATTGTTGTGATACCAATGCAACTTCATAACAGTGTTTCAAAGAGAAATTACCTGCGGTCCACGGGGTCCTGGGAAACCTCCTATGCCTTCTTGACCCTGTAGGATTAAAAAAATAATTGTTTGTATAAATAATCTGGTCTCCCAGGCTTTCTCAAACTCTCACACTTTTGTCCCATTTTGTTATGAGAGGTTCCCAGATTAAGCATCATCAACCTCTAGACTGGCCTTCATTTTATACTCCAAACCCCATCAATGTCTGGATAGTTTCACAGGAAACCAGGAGATAGCATCACATGGAGCTGTTCACACCACATTCCAAGATACGGCCTACCTAAGAACGAGCACTGTGGCGAAACAGTAGCACACTAAAGCCAAAGCTTTCCTAAACAGCTAGGACATGTTTTCACTTTCCCAGTTAGTGTGAACATTTCTACGGAGATAGAACGAAGATAATTAGAGGACGGAGCCAAAACAAAACCCCTGCAGCTGTGGTTTTCCTCTGTTCCACTTAGAAATTCAGTAAATACTCACTCGTTATCACGGGTATAAGCTGTCATACCCTTACACATATATCCCAAGTATTCATCAATATTTATTAGAGCTACCTTAGATCCTGCAGGTCCAGGACTTCCAATGAAACCCTGTTTATAAAGAACACAGGCAGATATATCAAACAACCTGCTCTCTGTATGAAACTGTTCTCTGCAAGGCAACTGGAAAACGTTACTCACGACAGAGCCCCATGGTCCAGGGTCCCCTGGTAGTCCATGATCTCCAGGGAAACCTGGATGTCCCTGAAATATGAGGGTTTCCTCTTAATATTTATAGAAAAGGAAAGAAATGTAATGCAACATTACTATCTCTGTTTTTATGGTAAATGTCTTTAATTTTAATGTAAAATATGGCATGAACCAAACTCTTTTATTGTTATTAAGACAATCCAAACAGTTACCGGCTCTCCGTCTCTCCCAGGTGGCCCTGGTGGGCCTGGTATTGCATGAATTGACACCAATGATTCACCCTGTGAAGTAATTGCCGAAGTTACATTCACATTTAGCAGTTATAAAATTTTTGAAAAAGTTTAAAAATTTTTGTGTTAAAATACATAACAATTAAAATTATATAGAAATACCAGATGAGAGATATCATAACACATCATAGTTGTGTATTGTAACTCTAGTTCACAGTTGGGCTCTGCAGCCCTCATCACTCATCTTTATGTATCTGTTCACTTGACATGCATGCCTGTGCTCAGAATAAGAATGAGGGCTAGCCTCTATGAAATGACCGCATATACCTTTCTTCCCATAATCCATTCAGCAACTAGTGCTTGTAGAACAAGGCTTAGAAATTACAACTTTTACTACACAGGCCTTTATCTTCTAAAGTGTTTCATCAGGCTTAAGGAGTTAAGCTAGTTAAAAGCATCCACTGCCATGGCAACAAAGCATTAGAAGTATAAATGCTGACAAGTGGAGTCACTTATCAGTCTCCCTCACAAGTACAAATAATAGGGCTGACTAGCTAGCAGATGTGTCTATGAAGGACTGCTTCACAACAGTGTTTATCCAGCCAGTATCCGACTGATTATTAATGACTACGAGAATGTCATTATCCAGGTAAAACTTCCAAGAAATTCCCAGCAGTTATTGTCTACATAGTGAAAATGAGTGAGGATTAGAGAGGCTTAATGTACTTGTATGCTAATCCATGGCAAGCAGGACTGAAGAAGTCCTTGTGGCTTAGAAATCACAAATGTGGAAGATAATCTGGTGATTTGCTTGGAGAACATGCACCTGTCTATAACAGTTTGTACTGTGAGAACCACAGAATGCCCCGTCTAATAGTCTATCATGGCAAACTAGATAAATCTACTGCAGTTCCTTAAGCCTAAACATGTGGAGTGGTTTCTCAGGTATATGCAGGTTTCAAGATGTCTCATTCACATCATATTGTGTATTTCCAAAGCATCAGGGGTGGTATCCCTGTAATAGCAGACTGTCCATCCAACATGTTAGATTATAGCAGTGTCAACGCTACTGGGAGAACTGTAGCAGATGGCAGGTGGTCAGCTCTTGGGCCATTAAATGTGGTCATATGTCTATGTACCAGTCACTGCTGCCATTCTGTCCAGCTGGGCAGATAGGGGACATAGGCTAATATGGAAAACAGGTCTTTTGACATACAAAGCTGAAAATGTTCTAGGCACTATCACATGAAATGAATGTATGTATTGCTGTGGCAGAGTGCAACTAGTCCAAAGTTTGGTGCAACAAATACTGTACTATTCTAGCCCTCTTTACACTCAATGCTATCATTCTGAATGCAAACAAACATAAAGTGTTTTTGTCCTGAGAATAAGATTAGAGAAAAAGAAACATTTTCTGTTGCAAATAAAAGTGGAAAGCCAGGCTTGATTTGAACAAAACAAAGAGAAATAATTAAACAAGTTATTGGTCTCACTACAACCAGGTACAAAATGAGCTCTGGGAGCTCAGGGAGGCAGAAAAGGTGCCTGCTTGTGCAGCGTCATGTTTATCTTGGTGCATCAAGATCCTGCTAATAAACTTCTTCAAAGGCAGTAAATCCTTAGCAGTTCTGCAGTTTCACTCTTCCTAAATACAAAAAAAGCACTTAACAACCTACTGTGGGTGGCAGACTAGACACTTCATTACCTTAGGTCCAGGCAGACCAGGTGGACCCTGTAAAGTAAAGACAAAGCAAGTTTTGGACAGTAAACAATTCCTTGATGGTTAATGACAACAACAGCACTAAACAAAAGTAGCAGAAGAGAAGTTTGTCTCAAAAGAACACTGCATTTGATTAAAGATAATAAATAACTTGCTGCATAGCCATCAATGCCAGGGGCCCCGGGGATACCAGGAAATCCATCTTCTCCCTGAAAGTATGAAATAGTTCAGTGTATGCAAAGATTGCATGAAGTTCATTCATTCTCTACCTCATGCTTCTAACAAATTAGCTTAAACTATTGCATGCAAAACATGATAACATAGCGCTGTTAATATGCAAAATTTTCATACATCTGTTCCATTGCAGCCTGGGGCCCCTAGGAGTCCTGGAGGTCCCTGTAAACCTGGTATACCCTGTAAAACAATATCAGCAGAAGTTAAAAGATAACATGCATCCACATGCACATATTATACAAAACATAAATCAGATGATGGACACAGTGACACCGATATATAAAAGTGTAAGACCTCACCGGTAGTCCGTTAGTCCCAGCAAATCCTTCTTTACCATCGGGTCCCTGTAATGACAGTCACATTAGAACCAGTATAATGCAGTATTTGCACTGTTTTTTATACACCTACATATAAGAAAATCCAAATGTGACTTGTTTTCAAACAGACACAAGCTTGAACAACAGTTATTTTACCAGATCGCCTTTTGGTCCTGCAGGTCCATCAGGCCCAATGTTGCCCTGTCAATGACAGCAACCATCATTAATCTTAGTGATCTGGGAAGATGCAGTATAAGCGCAACCAAAAGGGATGTCCTGGTACACAAGGAGAAAGTGTAATTCATCACAGACTGTACACAATTTGAGTCAATGTTGTCCTCTGACAATGCTATTAGATTGGGAGATATAAAGATATGAGAACAAATGAGCCATAAGGGTCAGGCTGGAATCTACCTTTGGTCCCAAAGGTCCAGGAAGACCATTTGATCCTGGGCGGCCCTCTATTCCTGGGGGACCTGGGACCCCTGGAAAACCTTTGTCTCCCTGTGATTGTGAGTGTGAGAGAGATAAAGAGAGTGGAGGATAAAGAAAAATGGACAAGAGACAAGACAGGCCACGTAGAATGTATAATAGAAATGCCATTTTTACAAAGCTGTAAAAAGTAAATTAAGTAAAGTAAATGTACAATGATTGAGTAATTTTTTTACTGGACCTTGGACACTTTGAAATTGGTGCTTGATTAATAACATACCTGGATGTCAGCAATGAGCAATGAGCGTGCATTTATACTTACATTCATTACTTTGATTTGCAGGTGCAAAATCAACATATTCTGGGTTTTTATAGCTGACCATGGTTGAAAATATAAGCACATTATTCCATGATATTCAAATAAACAGTCCAGAGTCACAGGACGCCTTTGCAGACCAATGCTGTTGCTGAACTGTATTAGACTAAAGAGGTGTCCTGTTTTGCTCTCTCTGCTTGGAGCAAGTTGATTTGATATGAAACAGCTGGTCTCTCTTGACAAGGCTGAAATAACTATGAAGGATGCTGGAGCACATTTAATAAGAAGCTATTTATACTTTTTCAACTATGATCTAGTTAAGTTCTTCACCTGAACTGACTTGTGTAGCACTGTACAACTGCACCTGGGGAATTTGATAGTGTAAATGGCTGTAAAGTGTG
>JAOWBC010000115.1:10397365-10427433 GCA_028566105.1 Hypoplectrus providencianus
AATTTTCATATGAATGTCTACTTACATTCTGTATTGTGTGTGTGTGTGTGTGTGTGTGTGTGTGTGTGTGTGTGTGTTTGAATTTCTGTATGTCCTAAATAGGATGTGGAGGTGAGTTCTCAGTTCTGAAGGAAGAACACTAATCCATGCATTTAAAGTACTGACTGAAGTTTGTAATCAATGTTGGACAATATTTGTGGTTTGTTGATCCACAGATTACTACTGTGAGCCTGGTTACCCAGGGGACCCGGGTGACCAAGGACCTAAAGGATCTCGTGGAAACAAAGGGCTCACTGGAATTAAAGGTGATGTGTGACTGCTGAAATTCAATAATTGAGCACCAAGCAAAGAGCATGACTTGTGACAAACTTGCAGTTTGTGTGGACACGCTGCACGATAGTGATGCATTTTGTGCATCCATGCCTCCTTCAGGTTGTCCAGGAGAATGTAATTGTGTGTCTGGTGGGGGAGGCCAAGGACTCCCAGGCCCACTTGGTTACCCAGGACCTCCTGGATTACCTGGAACCACAGGACTCAAAGGAGATCCAGGACTGAGAGGGAATGATGGTCAAAGAGGACCACATGTAAGAACACCACGACAAAAACTAATTAAAGATTTAATTAAATTTTCCAAAACTTGTCAAAGAGTCTTTTTTTTTTTTTTTTTTTTTTTTTTGTATAAGCCACAGAAACATAGGTTAGAATTTCAATTTGTATTTTCTTTCAGGGCTTTCAAGGAATTCCTGGTGTAAAAGGACAGAAGGGTCAAAAAGGCCACTCTTTTACAGTAGATACTAAAGGTGAGCATGTGTTCTTATTCATGTTCACCGCTACAACATAGTAAGGAAGTCTGTTTGCTGGCAACTTTGTGTTTTCTTTTGTCAGATAAGATATATCCAATAGATGGCTTTATCAAATGAAGTGTCCTTTTACACTCTTAGCGACCACTACAGAGAGCACTCATTAACCCTTTTACATTGTTGATTCCTATATGATGCCACCTGCAACCATCAAGAAAGAAAATATCAAGAATACTTTAACACGTATACTGCAATGGTCAGGGATTGAACCACACACCTTCCATTCAGTGGGCAACCGCTCCACCTACTGAATCCCAGCCTTAAATCCAGGGTAATGTAGACTGAGAGTCCAACTTCTACAATTTCTTTTTATTGTTGAAGGTGCCAAAGGTAACCAAGGACTACCTGGACTTGCTGGTCCTCCTGGAGCAACAGGTAGGCCAGGACAGGATGGCCCCCCTGGCCCTGCAGGAGACCAGGGAACACCAGTGAGTGTGCATATGTTAAGTACTATTGTAATTAATATAAAGGACTTTGTTTCATTTTGCTACTGTTTTGGTTCAGCAGTTATGGTGACTGTTAATGTTTTTGCAGGGTACTGGATATGAAGGATTTCCTGGTCCCAAAGGTTACCTTGGTGCTGCTGGTGCCAAAGGGTTTCCAGGGCTTGTAGGTCCCCCAGGTCCTGGTGTTCCAGGCCCCAAGGGGCTGCCTGGGCCTAAAGGTTATCAAGGACCTCCAGGCTCCCCTGGAATTCCTGGACGCCCAGGCCCTCCAGGTTAGACATTCTCAGGTGTCGTCAATGCACCCCATCCCACATGAAGTCAGGCGTCATGGGTTCTAAGAACATGTTGCATTTGTGTCACCAGGTGATACTGAGCCATGCTGTCATGAAGATGGTATTGGATTACCTGGACAAAAGGGTGAGCCCGGTTCACCAGGTAAGTCTTGTGCTGCATTCACATGGAATTAGATGGTGGAGGAGATTTTAATGGATGAGAGCAGGATTAGGTGTGGATGGCCATCAATGGGTGCAGCGTTGACAGTAGATGGCAGTGCTGTCCAAAATAATAATAATAAAAAAACATTAAAACACATCCATGTGTCATGAAAAAATTAAGATATATGGCCCTTGAAACATTGTTGGTCTACAAGTCATCTTTGTCCACTTGCAGGGACTCCAGGCGACCCAGGAAGAGATGGTCCTCGGGGAATACCAGGACACCCAGGCCTGAAAGGCTTGAAAGGAGATGACAGTGGTATTGGTGGGATTGGACCGCCAGGTAACGCAGCTCTAAATTGTTTTTAAACTGAAACTGTTCACACATTTTTAAAATTAATTTCTTAATTTGAGGGTCAAATTATCAATAAATTATTAATTATACAGTTGGAATTATTGATTTTATTCTCAAACTGACCTATTATATTTTTAAAGGACCTCCAGGTTTTAATGGGGAACCAGGTGACCCTGGTCCCAGTGGAATTAGCCAGGCAGGCCCTCCAGGCTCTCCTGGATTACAAGGACCCCCAGGTAGGAAGGGCGCCCCAGGAGATCCACTATCTGCCAGGCCAGGTGCTCCTGGCCCACCTGGCCGTCCTGGAAATGTGGGGAGAAAAGGAATCCATGGTATTCCTGGAATCCCAGGGTTTCCAGGTAAGTTTTATTTGTTTGGTGTATCACAAAACAAATTCGGCATCAGCTAATGTGATTTATATTACAGATTTACAGCATACTTTCTATTCTTTCCTGTACATTAGAATTGGTTGACCATCAGGCTCTGTATTTCCAGGAACCCAAGGCCAGCCTGGACAACCTGGTAGAAAAGGGGAGCCTGGAATTGCTGGCGACCCTGGAGCTAATGGACCTATAGGTCCATTCTGCACTGTGTGTGAAATACATGGACCTCCAGGACCTCCAGGACCTGCAGGAAAACCTGGGCGGAGGGGAATACCAGGTAAGAAAACAGAAACAATAACTAAGTTTTGTCTCTCCTTCAGTGTTGATGTCCATCTGAATGTCCCTTAAAATATCAAGATTAGTTCCAGAGTACATTCATGAATATTAAGATGTGAAGTCATGAACATGTTTTTCTAATTGAATTTATAATGTTGCATAGGCTATCTTGGTCTGAAAGGTATTAAGGGAGAAATGGGCCCTCCTGGTGGACAGAGTGGTCCAGATGGTTTCCCTGGCCCTCCCGGTTTGCCAGGCCCAGCAGGACCAAGAGGCATCACTGGCCCCTTAGGAGATCCTGGATTTGATGGCTTTTCAGGAGTGAAAGGTGAACCCCTGGATTTTCTTGATAAGATACTTTAAATAAAGAGCATGATTCAAAGATCGAGATCCAAAATAGTTTGTCCTGATTGATCTTTGACTTCATCAAGGTGAAAGGGGGTACTCTGGCAGACCTGGGGCCAATGGTTTACCAGGTCATCCTGGACCTCCAGGACCTAGAGGTACACAGGGAGAGAGAGGCTTTAACGGTGGAACAGGTGAAACGGGATACCCAGGACTGCCTGGAAATAAAGGTAAGTCTTTAGACCACCATGGGTTGTATATAGCTACGGTAGGGGCTATACAGTGACTACACGAGATAAGGACAGGTGAAACTCATTTTTATTTAGGTTAAACACCATTTAATCCCATCTCTGTGGTCCATCTAGGTGTGCGGGGTCCACCAGGACCTCCAGGACCATCCGGGCTTGTAAATGTAACAAAAGGCCCACCAGGACTTCCAGGAAGGAAGGGGGAAGCAGGACAACCAGGGCGTGAAGGCAATGGAGCTTTTTAGCTTTTTATTTTTATATAAAATTATTTTTTAAATTTCTAGTCAGTTCACTACAAAGACTTACTAAAGATGGAATAAACATAATAGAAAAACATAATTCTTTTTGCTTTGGCCACCTACAGGCTCAGAGGGTCCAAGGGGAATACCAGGTGATCAAGGGCCTAAAGGATGGCCTGGTTCATCAGGGTTTAAAGGCTACACTGGTGCTCCAGGCAGGGCAGGGATAACAGGACCTCCTGGTTATCCTGGAGTCAAAGGTTTCCCTGGTCCAAGGGGATATCCTGGACATGCTGGTGATATGGTACACAATACACCTATTTACTGCCCTTGTAACTTCAGAGTAAGCTTTCAGTGTCTGTGCTCAATTGTTTTTAAGACTTAACAAAAACAGTAGACGAGCGCATATCATTGCAGAAGTCTTTAGTTTACAGCCATTGTGTGCAAGTACGTGGTTATTGTAAAGTGAAGACTACACCGTAAAATCAGTGCTAAATATTATTGTCTTTATGGTATAAAATGTATTATATGTCTGTCTCAGAAGTGATGTTCAATCGTTTCAATGTTTTTATTAAAGGGAGATATAGGGCTGAGTGGACAACCGGGAATTCCAGGGTTACCAGGATTTCCAGGAGCAAAGGGTGAGTCTAAAAGGAAAAATAATGATTATATGATTCCAAGGTACTTCATTTCAAATCAGAGGGTAAAAACTTCTACAACATGTGGACATTAAGGCCTTTAAACACTAAAATCTCACAGGATTTCTTAATTATGCCATTCAGTTGAACTGAGCCTTATGATTGCTGTCAAAATCTGTTCCAGGTGAGCCAGGACTGTCTTCTGGAAATCCTGGTCCACCTGGACCCAAAGGATTGCCAGGGGAGGACGGACCCAGTGGTGAGTTAAGAAAATCCATACTGAACCGCCTAGTTATAAATGACCTATCAAAAGGGACTAGAAAAAAATAAAAATGAATATATATCCACTAAATCATTCCTTTAAGCACCCAGAGGGAGTCCAGGAGATCCAGGAGACCCAGGACCCCAAGGAAGGTCAGGACAACCTGGACAACCAGGCACTGTCGGGGAACCAGGAAGACAAGGAGGACCAGGTGATTGATGTGATTAAAGTGAAGACTTTAATTCCATAATTTAGGGTGAAGGCATTGTGCCAACAATCAAGATCAATTGTTCTTGTACGACATAAAACTCACTTACTTTTAGAAAGAAATGCACATAAAGTGTGATTAAATGGCAATACCTATCTTAAAAAAATTAAAATTTTATACATTTCCATTTCCTTGAGCCATTAAAATAATATAAGTGAGATCCTAAATTCTACATTTTACATGGTTTATTTTCTTCAACACGATGAATTTTGTACTTTGTGTACATGTTGGTCTGAGCTCGATTACGTGTGTGACTCAACAGGCTTCCCTGGGCCACGTGGACCACCAGGTCGTCCAGGTTTTCCAGGGCTTCCAGGAGATCATGGAGGTCAGGGACCAACAGGTCCACCTGGACCCAGACCTCAAGGTACGAACGTAATGTCAGTTGTTTTTCCATTCTTATGTACAAGCATTGGAAGTTATTTGTGTAGGTTTCTATTGATTATCACTTGGTTTGTGCCAAAGGAGTTTTTGTAAGACATCAAGATGTGGCTGCCAGTTACAGATTATTCTTATAATGTGCTATGATTTTATATAAGGGCTCCCTGGACCACCTGGTCTGGATGGACTGAATGGTCTTCGGGGTCCAAAAGGGATGAAAGGAGCAAGTGGTAAGATGGACGTTTATTACAATATTCAACATGTTTAAGCAATAATTTGAATAATAAAATAATTGTATTTATTTTATGGAGCGTTTGTTGGTACCTGGTGTTGACAAAAAGTATTCATTTTAGAATAGTTACCTAGTGAACCTTCATGTGACACTTAATGTGCATATCATTTGTTTTGATATTTAACAATTGACAATTACTAATTAACCAAACAACTCATTTATTACATTAAGGCATGGGTATTCTTGGACCTCCGGGACCAGATGGTTTTCCTGGAGTCAAAGGTCTTAAGGGCCAGCAAGGGCCTTCAGGGGCCACTTTTCCTGGGCCCAGAGGCCAGAGGGGCCCACCTGGCAACACAGGTATCATATCTTCATTATGAACAGTGCACTACACATGTGGGGCACAAAATAATTGTTGTTTGTTTTTTACATTTAAAAAATGGTTCCCTTCATTTTCACAGCACATGCTCTGAGATTAGGCATTTATCTTATCTGTATTTCTTCCCTAAGGTCTTCCAGGCTTCCCAGGTTTACCTGGTAACCCTGGCGGAGAATGCTCGACGCTTGGACTGGGACCCTGTGGTGATGTAGGATATGAAGGACCTCCTGGACCGCCAGGTGTGTGTTCCCATTTCTGTTAATCAGTTTGTGCATCTTTGTCGCAATTTTCTTGTGGTCACTTTGAATAATAAACAGCATGTTCATGTTCAGTTGTTTTCCTTTTGTATTGGCTTCTTAGGTCTTCCTGGGGAGCCGGGGCCTCCAGGCAGCAGCACTTCCTCCAAAGGAGACCCAGGTCCAATTGGCCTCCATGGATTACCAGGACGCAAAGGAGACAGGGGCCCCCCAGGACCTCCTGGCCCTCCAAACTACCCATGCTTAATAGGACCAAAAGGTAAATTATAAAAAGGTATTATTATAAAAAGGTAAAGGCAGCTGTACTACAGCCAGGAGCAGGTGTTTACAGTGTTTCCACATGCATGCACTCTAAATGTTGCTGCTCTTTGACAGGTGAAACAGGTCCTGACGGGCCCAGAGGACCTTCAGGAAACAAAGGTCAGATTGGGGTCCCAGGGCCTCGGGGTCGCAAGGGAGTAATTGGCCCACCTGGAGCCACAGGTAAGTAGTTCAGATTCTTTCCGTAATTTTAAAACGTATCCTCATTTATTCTCATTTACATATATTGGCAGTACATCAGGTAATCACTGTAGTTTCTTTCAAGGCGCCAAAGGTGCTCGTGGTGATTCCAGCCATGAAATCCAAGTAAGACCTTCCCCTGGTCTTCAAGGACTCAGTGGTAACACGGGACCTGTAGGATATCGTGGTGATTCTGGTCCTCCTGGGACTCCAGGGCGTAAAGGCAAGAGAGTCTAATATGTTCTGTGTGTATGTATGTGAGTGTACATTCTGGTCTGTGCCTGAATAAATCTGGGTTGTGTGTTTTTCCATTCTCAGTTGTGTGTTTAAAAATATATGTTAACATTCTAGGACAGAAGGGTTCCAAAGGGTCTATGGGCGCCCATGGCAGACCAGGTCCTGCTGGTCGTGAAGGTCCTGTTGGAGACCCAGGAGATGCTGGTCAGCGTGGATTTACAGGCCCTCAGGGTAAATAATCAGATGCAGTAATGTTACAAGCCCAATTGTTGTACTGTTTCACTTTAGATAAGGATTTGGACAAGATTGGATCTTTGGTCTTTCACTCAAGGCAACAGATGAAATATGAGTATTCAATAAAAAAGCATTTTTTTTTTTTACCTCTTCTCACTCTTATCCACCTTGTTCATCACCCATCCTTTCTTCTCAAGGTGTCTCAGGTCCACCTGGTGATCCAGGTTTACCAGGCCATAGGGAGGCACGAGGGTCAGGATACCTTTTGGTTATCCACAGCCAGTCAGTTCAGGTGCCACAGTGCCCTGAAGGCAGCAGTCAGCTTTGGGTTGGTTACAGTCTGGTCTACTTGGAGGCACAAGAAAAGGCTCACACTCAAGATCTGGGTAAGTTTCTGCATATAGTGCTCCCTTTATTGGAAGTGGATTTTCAGTCAGTTGATCTTACAGGGTTTCTTCCTCTTTGAACTGCTCTCCCTGTAGGCCAGGCTGGTTCCTGTCTCCGTGTTTTCTCCACCATGCCTTTCTCCTACTGCAACAGCGCTGCCTGTCACTATTCTAGTCGTAATGACAAATCCTATTGGCTCTCCACCACCGCTCCCATCCCCATGATGCCACTCTTTGGCCAAGAGATTAGCTCCCACATCAGCCGCTGTGTGGTGTGTGAAACATTTTCCCCTGCGGTGGCTTTTCATAGCCAGGACCACACAATCCTTGCATGCCCACCTGGCTGGAGGAGTCTGTGGAAGGGCTACTCTTTCCTCCTGGTGAGTGTGATAAAAAGCTTCAGTGTATGTATGAAAGAAAAGTGCCATCAGTTTACTTAACGTGTGCCTGCTGCTCTTTTCTCGTCAGCATACAGGGGCAGGGGATGAGGGTGGTGGCCAGTCTCTCACCTCTTCTGGTAGCTGCCTGAAGGATTTCCGAACCCACCCCTTCATAGAGTGCCAGGGTGCACGTGGTTCCTGTCACTACTTTGCCAACCTCTACAGTTTTTGGCTTACGACTGTTGGTACAACAGAACAGTTTATCACCCCAAAGCCTGGCACCATCAAAGCAGCCGACCAACAGCGACGCAAGGCCAGTCAGTGTCATGTGTGCCTCAGAGGACCATAAAGGACTCTTATAGGCCCTGTTCACACCTCACATTAACATTGGGTGATCCAAAGTGGGCAAGTGGACTGTTCAAAGTACAGGTGTGATGACACATAGAGTACATAATGAGATCCACTTGCTTAGACCACATTCATAGGTAGTCTGGGCTGCAACTCAACACATTTACTCATGCACGGTACTGAAGTACAGTTTTAGTTACTTGTACTTTTCTTCCATTTTAAGTAATTTTATACTTTTACTCTTCCACAAATGTTTTTAGATTTACTCCCCGAGCAGTCACAAAAAAGAGCTGGGCATAAGAAAATTGTGCGACTACAGTAGATACATATAACATATGTATATATGTTCCATGTATTATTATAGATCTGATCACAAGTGGTCACCCAAAATTAAATTTTAATGGCAGGTGTGAACATGGGCTTAGCAGTAACACTGTTTTTTTTTTGTTTTTTTTTTAATCCTATTCTGAATAACGTTAAGATCCAGCTTGTATTTGATGACATTTGACGACATGCAGCTTTACAACACATTGTTACATTTGTTTGAATGACTGTTTTTCTATATTGCTATTCCACTGTTTCCTTTTTCTGTCACTATTTTCAATTCTTTTATATCTAAGATCTTTTGCTGTAACTGAAGGTTTTGTAATAATCCGCCATCAGGCTTTAGGATAAATATTCTAAAGCTCTTTGCCAAATCATGCTCCTCAAATAAAATATTTAGCATGTTTCACCCTACAGGTCAGTCAGAGTTCACTAGCTCAACAGTGGGAAAATGACCTTGAGAAAATGAATAATTTCAACAGGATGTAGTTGTCCATAGCGGGTTTCAAGTTCATATTTATTTATTTCTCTCAACAAACCCAAGTGACAATCAGAATACAGTACTTTTTTCCTCAAACATGTTTTTTCCTTTTCTTTTTAATTACGCAAAACAAGAGAACACTCAGTGCAATAAGACAGAGGACTCTGACAGTGCGGTGCTCTCTCTACCTTTTCACAGTGCACGTTTATACACACAAAAAGATTGTACATCATCATTATTACATTTCCAACCTCCACCCACCAACATCATGGATAGGGCAAAGTGAATGTCTTAAAACAATCATTTTTAAAGATTCAACTTGCATACAGTGTAGCTTGGCACACAGACACAAACACACACACAGCTCTCTCCCTCACACACACATACAGGTACAACACAGAGGGACCTCTGTAGCATTGAGGGGGTACTGCACTTGCGCTCTGAGGGCTCGCTCCTTTGTCGAGCCCACACTATTTTGGCAATGTCGACATTGCATTTGAATGTGCTAAAGAGAACCCATTTAGATGATGTAAGTAGGAGGTTGAGGTAGAGGGAGAGAGCAGGGGGAGAGGGACATGTATGTCATCAGCCTGATTAAATGTGATGGAATATGATGGGTAGTGCAGATTTTTCTTTCTTTACAAAGCCTCAAAGATTTGTAGGCTGTTGTGCAACCCCTGTCTGCTTGACTGGGTAGAGCTGTTGCCATGTTCTAGGTCCTTAAACGTTTTGATCTCTAAAATGGTTGCCAGCCAATCAAATTGGGAATATCGTCAGAGGCAACCAATCCCAGGTTGCTGCGTGTTCCACACAGCCAGCATCCTGAGGCTTTACCTCTCCGTCAATAAATTAAAAACTTACATGGCACAGCTACTTTTTTTTAACATTTTCAAAAATATATATATAAGCATAATCTTGAAAGTTATTTCTTAAGCAAGTGCATATGGCTATTATAATCTGCAGTAAAATTAAGAAATGCTAAAAGCTCAGGTGTTGATTGTACGGGCCGGTCGTTGGCATCAAGTATTTACACTGTGTCGTGGTGCTCGCAGTGTGCATGGCAAAGTAAAAGCGCTACTACTCGCCAGCTATTGCCACCAACCCCATTTCAAATAACCAACCGTCCAAAGTGCAACCACACCCATATCTCGCTTTAACAGGCTTTGGCTGGTTTTGGAAATTATACTGTTAATAATGTATGTTCTAATTTACTACCTCCCCAACCCACCCTCATAGTGTATCGTAAAATTACAGCGTTTCACACTGTCCGTTCTCCACAATATGCCAGCCAACAGGTTTTCCTATAAAACGATCGAACCGCTTCAAAAGGCTTTGACGTAGTGACTACACAGTTTCTCACTGTAATACACAAACTGAAGCACACAAAGTTTCCTGTTTCTGTTCTAGGAGCGACTGTTGTACATTCTAGAACATACTGTACTGGACCAGGCGTGGAGGGCGCTGGAATCTAAAGCACGTTGACGTTAACTCCTCAACTTACAATACAACAGTGAAAATGTAAAGTATATATAGACAGAATTGAATAGTCCATTCAGTTAAGTGCTTTTGAGCACAAAAAAAGAGTTGGGCATAAGAAAATTATGCTACTACAGTACAAGTATTGATAGATTATGCTTTCAAATGTAAAATAACCAAAACAAAAATAACATAAAAACAAACATTAGATTGCATCTACATCTACTATACATAATTTAAGATGCTTTTTAATCCCCATCTCATTTAGAAAATATCTATTCATCAAATATCTATTCTACTAATTATATTACAAGAATCCAGTCACAGGAAATAGAAAAATATCAAATATCACCAGTGATGTTAAGAAAACATGACAACCTGAACGAGCAGAAATATTGCTATGGTACCACCATTGTCCTTTGACATCAGCGAGTATCATCCCCCTGGTGCTCTTATTGGCCGTCCTGTCGCCCCTGATGATGCAGGGAAGAACCAGCACAGCGCGGAGGAAACAGGGAGTGGGTAATTGGGGGTTGTGTGGCAGGGAGGTGTTAAGTGTGTTGTTAATGTCAGATGGCTGTGTCCCAGAATACGGTTTTCTGTGTAGGGTAAGGGGGAGGACGGATCTTTTTGGCCCCGCTGCTTTTCCCCCAGCCCGGGAGGACAGATGCGCTTTCTTGCTTGCATTGGCTCCGCTCCTGGTGCCGGTCCTCGTTCCTGTCCGGCGGAGGAGGTCTCTCTAGAGACCTCTGCAGGTGTGGGTGCTGTCTGGAGCGGATCTCCATGCAGAGGGTGCGTTTCCTCTCGATCTGTTCTAGCATGGTGGTGTCTCCGCAGATCCACGGCATCTGGGGCATCTGAGGGGCAGAGTCAGTGGATTTAGTGATGCGAACACAGGTTGACCACAAAGTTAAACGCCATAGACGTGCAATGAGAAAAGACCCTACTTTCCAGGTTGTTTATTACTTCTGTGAAACATTTACCTAAAGAGTTTACGGTCTCAGTCACTGGTTTAAAGTGTTTTTTAAAACGGCATGATGCTCCCATTTAATCTCACATTTATGTGAATTATATATGCACCAAGCTAGCCACTGTAGAGAGTGCTAGCTGATAATTCAGCATATTGGTTTCTTATTTAGATTCATCCTCTCCCCAAATATGATCATTTCTGGTACCAAAAAACATGTTATTGGGAATGCCTAAATTGTAAAATTGTCTATGATTGTACCTGTATGGGTGTTGTTTAATCAGATTTGACTGACTGTGACCAAGAAACCAAACAGCTTTCATCAGATTCTTATTTGAATTTGGCTAAATCCAGATTGGTGTACAAATAGATGTGACGTTACATCTTCCGTCATCTCAGCCCCTGCAATAGGTTAAAAAATATAAATGAGTAAGGGAAGAAAAAAAAAAGTGTACCTGACTGTGATGTGACTCTGCTGCTTTCCTTTGTGGAGTTCCCATTGGGGAGGGGTTAGCAGGCATGGAAGGTGAGCGGCCATACTTGGGTGCTGCTTTCAGATCTACAAAGTGAGTGGAAATCACATTTAGTTATATGTAATAGCATACCTTTTTGCTAGCTTTGTGGGTTTATATGATTTGATGTTTTAACCCTCACCATTTCCTGTTCCGATGGTCATTGGTGGGCTACCAGATGATCTCCCGTGGTGAGTAGGCGTCGTTGTGGATGAATGCTGCCCTGACACTGTGCTGCCGTTCCTCTCTTGTGCTTTTGATTGTTCCGTGCTGTAATTTGCTCTGTTATCTCGTCTGGGCGTGCCATCTGATCTGTATCCTCGTTCTTTGCCATCGCTCCTATACTCCATTGCTGAGGGACTCTTGGTGGCCTTGACATCGTAATGATGCTGCTCTGAGCCGTTCAGACTTCTGTCCTTACTGTCCCGTCTCACTTCCAGTCCGGTCCTACTCAGATCTTTACTGTCCTGCCTGGGCAGAGGGGGAAGAGGGAGATCTCCTCCATTGTGGCACCTCTGATCTCTTCCCTCATGCTTGGATTCAGAATTATACCCAACCTTGTCTTTGCTGTTACTGCTTCTGGATGTTTCCTGCCGGGGAAGGATCTCAGGTGGCTGGTCAATTCTACCTTCATGTCTATGTTCCATGTCATTTCTTGCTCTCTCTTTGCCATCCTGTTGGGGTATCAAGTCAGGACGGTGGTCTTTGCTATCATGCCTATATTCTGCTCCGCTTCTAGCTCTCTCTTTGCTGTCTTGTCTTGGTAGAAGCTCAGGTGGCCTGTCTCTGCTTTCATGCTTCGAGTCCACACCGTTCCTGGCTCTCTCTTTGCTATCCTGTCGTGGTAAAAGCTCCGGTGGCTGATCCAGCAGTCTCTCTCTGCTTTCATGTCGAGAGTCTACACCGTTTCTTGCCCTTTCCTTGCTATCTTGTCTTGGTAACAGCTCAGGCGGCTGATCTAGCAGTCTATCTCTGTCTTTGCTGTCCTGTCTCAACAAGGACTCCATTCCATGTCCTCCGCCCCGATCTTTACTGTCTCTCCTTACCATCAGGTCCCCATTGCTAAGCCCTCTGTCCTTGGAGTCTCTTCTTATCAATGGGATGGGCTCTACACTGCTGCAGCCCTGGTCCCTGCTGTCCCTGCGAACAGGTGGCGCATCTGAACCGCTATAAGTACGGTCTTTACTGTTGCGCCTGTGGGAAGGTGGCTCTACGTTGCTGCTCCCTCTGTCTTTATCTTTGTCTTTGTCTCTGTCTTTGTCCCTCCGGTGAGACTCTTTGCTGTGGCGATCCTTGGAGTCTCTCTTTGACTCCTTGCTGTGGCTATGGCGCTCTTTGCCCTCACGCTTGGACTCGCTGTGGGACTTGCTTTTGGACTCAGCTGTAAAAAAAAAAAAAAAAGAGAAAAAAAATCAGAATACAAAAAAATGTATATCCAAGCTTTTTTTCTGTAGCTGATAATGCATTGGAAATATGCAAAATAAATTGTTTAAATCTAAGTTGTTAATTACAAAAAAATACAGTGGAAGAATTGTTTTCTGCTTCAAATTTCTGCATTTCCATGATAAATCCTCTAGGTGTCACTCACTACTCACTGAGGCAGCTGCAGTAACTGGCATAGGATGAGTCAGTATGTGGGCTAACAGGCATTAGAATTATGTTCATCATGGTATTTAAAAATACTCACTATCATTATGTATTTTGCAGTTGTTTCTCTCCTCAATTCTATTAATTCAAATTCCGATAGTTCACAGTATTTTTTGATCCTGGAATCTACAAAACAATACATGACAGCAGAATCAACTAACCCCAGTTACTGATAAAGAACATATTCCAAAACATTAACCACTGCAATCAGATGTTTCCATGTGTGACTTTTTAATTTCTATATGCTTAACTACCTTTTGTTCTCTTCTTTAGCATACATAATACTCCAGCCTGTGTGCACAGATAATGCTAATATGAATCTGTATGTATGTCACTGATTCAAGTCTCAATAAAGACATTATACAGATTATCAATGCACAATGAAACATATACGTGCATGATTGATTTCCATGTAGGCTGTGCCTCTATATGGATTCTATATGGGCTTTAACATACAATACCATGCACAAGCATCTCTTATCATGCCTATTGCTTGTCATGTTATGTGTCATACATGGCTTTATTGTGTGTGCATGCGCATGTGTGTGTGTGTGTAGGAGAGAGAGTGTGGCGATTAACCAGTTGGTAAGTGGGTCAGAGTAGCTGTTGCTGCCTGTATCGCCTCAGAAAGGGAGAGGGAAAAAAAAATATCAACCTCCATTCACGGTGTTAGGTCCGTGTGTTCATTACGCTGTGTGTGCAGCCAGTAACAGAGCAACACACAACCTGTCAGTCCTTTAGCCCCATGTGGCGCTTGCACACAGGTGTTGGGATAAAAAGATGAATAATTTAAATAGACCTGTCAGCACAGCCCACCCTCGATGTATAGAAAGCATATGCAAACTGTTTACAAACCATATGGGGCTGGAGAACAAAATACTGTTGGGAGCTCATTGCTAAGATATCACTGAGACTTCCCGGCCCCTGAATGCATCCCTAGACAACCCGACCATCACTTAACGCGCGCTGGTAATTTGACACATATATTCAAGACCGTGCATGGTTAATCACATGCAAATACGCACCAATTGGCTCATAAATATAAGTCAAAATAGTAAGAAATCACAGATCATTTCAGCTTCCACTCTCCCCATCTGCACAGCTGCCACAGCTTCCTGATTGGCTCAATCAGGAGTGGAGTATGTGCTGATTGGACAGAAAAGAGAATCTGAAATCCTCTGATCAGGTGCAGATTTGAGTTCAGAGCCACAGCTATCCCCATCAGGAGCTCATTGCTCAGTTGTAGACCGGCATGCCCTGAGTCGTGATTGGCTGCGTAACCCATGGGGAGGGAATCTGCAAATAAGAAACAGGGATTTCTCCTCCTTCCGCTGTTGCTATGTTGTAGTTGCTAAGAGCGTTGAGTGAGGATGGATGTGTGGACTCTTTGTAGTTCTTTTATGATTTATGTCCAAACTGCGCTTGAATGTTTTGGAGCAGTTATTAAAAGGTTTTAGTTTAATTTTTAAATATTCGTTCACATCGTGCAGCTCAGCTCTGAAGAGCTTTATGTTAACTTTTGGGTTGAGTTTCAGTCGAACCTCTCTTAATCCTCAGATGCTCCATATTAATTTATTAGTTTCAAATAATGCATGGCATGTCCTACATGAACTACACTATCTTACATGCATTTATAAATCACCCTCTCATTTTTTGATGCCTGCAGTTATAACATGAATATGTGTGTAATGGCAATCACTGTTATGCAGCTTTGATTTTTGGCTCCCTCACTTAATCTGGTTGCCTTTTCTCTATTCATTAAATTAGACTGTTTATTTTGAATGCTTTTGAATAGTTATGGTTAAATTTCTCTCCACCTGGTAACACTTGTACTTTGAGAGTATTTCATTTGCCAAAAAAGAGACACAGACAATACAGACATCATGATAATGTTTGTATTGAAAATAATTTTGGTTGCTATCATCATGTTGTGAGAATCTGATATTGTGTCAGAAAAGACTATTATTTTAAAAACCATAAGCTTTTACATAGCTATTTGTGCAAAAAAACAAAACAAAACGGTGATTGCATTACACATTAGAATAAGGGTGTAGATTTGTGTCTGACTGCTGGAACCAGACTCACTCATATGAAGTGAGCATGAGTGAGACTAAAAGCAACTTCTGCACTTATATCAGCATGAGCAAATTATATTTGCCTTCTCGTATTCATTTTGGCAGGGCCTGGAGTGCGGCATGGCTATCTGTATTTAAACATGATGTTTACATATTTAAAGTAACGCTGCCTGATGGCCTAATGCCATGAGTAGGTTTGAGGGACCTGCTGTCCGCTTTAGTCTCTAATCCCCTCAGATTAAATCATACGATCTGTATCAGACTTGGCTCGCTGGGCCTAGATTAAACAAATGGAGGGTTGCAGAGAGCGCGACAAACATCATGCATGGTACTGTAGAAGTGGTGCTTTCTTTGAACAGACTCCTAATTTAGCAGGGTTAAAGCTGTGAACCCAAAACAGGAACAATTACACTGATTACGGAACTAAAGACTTATTTGTGTTTGAGTTTACTGCAGCCAAAGCATTTCCACACTGTAGTCATCTACAGACACTCTGGTATGTTTCTCCTGCTTGTTATTCTGGGACTTTGCAGCTTCCGTCTTCTGTTTTTAAGGTTGCTTTTCATTATCTGTCTTAAGCCACTATGTCTTGCGAAATGAGGATACGGACTGAACTTGGGTGGAATTTATAAAAGGAAATGCAGTTATAAACTGCCTAATCTCTTCAGGAATCAAAGAGACATAAATAATTATGAGCACATGTTTTTGTGCCCTTTGCTTCACTACGTTCTAAAATGAGGACACAAAAGTGTGAAATAACTCACTCTCTCCTGGCTCTTTAGACTTCCTGCCGCTGGCATTTTTCTTCAGCATGTTCCTGCCAGTTGTGAACAGGTTTGTCAGTTCGTCCAGCGGGCTGGTGGGTGTCCGTGAACGCCCTGTTGACACATTCTGCATAGAGCCATGGAGTCGACCTCCACCGTCTTGAGGTGGCGAGCCTTTGCCGTGAGGGGTGGCAGAGGCGCTCCGTGGGAGGCCCCCCGGGAATGGCATTGGGGCATCAAAGGGAGGTGTACGCATGAGGCTGAGAGGGGTGAGGCAGCGACCCATGCTGACCGGAGATGGGCAAGCGGAGTGGCTGCGCTGATAGGAGGATGAGGAGGAGGACTTGTAGAGGGTGCAGGGTAGAGGAGGTGCAGAGGAGCGGCCAGAGACGGTGAGTGTTGGGGTGGCAGTGAGCTCCCTGCGGAGGTGTGCAGAGGAGGGTGGCTCGGTGGAGGATGTTGGAGATTTGCTGTAGGATTGGTTCTCCAGCATTGGCAATTTGGCTACATCCAGTGGGGTGAGTGGAGACTCGTCTGAGTTGGGCGAGCACTGCGCCGGCGCGGGCGGGAACACCAATAATGGAGGCCGATGGGTGAGTAAGTTGGGAAAGGGTGCAGGAATGTCACAGAGTGGAATGTTTCGAGGCGTGGAGCAGCGGCTGAGAGGTTCGGGGTCATAGGGCGCCGGTGTGGGGCACGCGGAACGGCACCCCACGGGGTCAGTGCGGTACTCCATATCATCCAGAGCTGGGTACTTCATCTCCTCGTACACAGACTCTCCCGGCTCCTCGTCCTCACTCTTCAGGGGTTCTCTTGCTCCGACATCAATGCCGCCCATCTCTATGTAGACAGGTTCATCTTCACAGTCGTCTGTAGGGCTCTCGTCGCTCTGTGGAGGCGAGGGGTTGCGTTCGCAGGGGGAGGTGACGTGGTGGAGGGGTCTGGAGGAGCAAACGCCACCGCCTCCGTGGCTCTTGATATAGGACTCATCAAAGGAAACACTCAGCTGCGTGTTTGGGTTCCTCTTAGGTTTGGGTGGCGGCACCCTCCTGCAGTCCTCACTGCATCCTTGAGCTGCTAAAGGAAAGACAGAAAAAAATGTCACGAATCATAGCTAAGAATCATATCAACAAGAACGATCTGATGACGGAAGGTATACCGTGACCAGCATTAGTTGTTTTCTGGTTCCTGAATTTTCCTCTTGACTTCTGACTGATTCTATTACCAGGGCTTAACACTAACTTTCAAAGTGGCTGCCAGAATGAACACCAAGCATCAGCTTGGCTAAGCAGAACATATGGTTGCCTTTTTAAGTCACTTTATTGGTCAGTTAGTTCAGCTTACTAATGAGTCAGTTGATCACTTTGCAAATTTATTTATGATGTTGACGGATGAGTTAAACTTTAAACACCCCAGTCAAACTTTACTGTCTTTGAAACAGATGTCTTTTTGCACATCAGAAACACATTTGTGCATGTTAAAAATTGCCTGATTTTGAATTTAACAGCAATATTCAAACAATACCAATGCAACAAAAATTACAAATGTCAAAAGGTCATAATTTCTCATGTATGTTAAAAAAGTGATTGCCATATGAAACCAAAAAGGCCAAAAATTGGTCACCAATCTGTCAGAATAATTGCCAGTGGCAATCTGGCAAATGTTACAGTCGAGCCCTTATTTATCCTTGATCATTTATCATGGATCAATAAGTGAATCATTATCATATGTTTATAATACATAAAAGATTCTATTCTATTGATATGAAGCATAGTGCAGTTTTGTGGGTCAAATGTAGGTCATCGTGCTTAGCTGAGAGCAATATCTTGAGTCAGATATGTGGGAATAGTTGAGGCATATGCATGTTTCTAGGTCACATATACGGCGATGGAGCAGTATGTGAGTATCGTATCTGGGTCACACACACTGTGGAACTTCATTCTGATAGTGGTGACGTAGCATTGCAGTGTGAATCTCTTTAGATGTGGTGCAGTGAGGCTATGGTACAGTGGTTCACGTCAACGAGATACTACAGCACGGTGCGGTCCTAATGCTAGTTTACTCACAGTAGCCTCTTTACTACGGAGATGCTCACAGTGTATTTCTAGGTCAGACGCTGACATGTTTGGATAGGAGTGTCCCATTCTCTGATAGGCAGGGGGAGATAAGTGTAGTTAAGAGCTGGACCATGTCTGAAATCTTAAAACTGCAGATTTTACACATTTAATAATTCAGATGCCAGATGGTTTAGACACACGCATACTTCCTGTAACTGTATGACTCACCACCATCCCGACATGCGCGCACGCACGCACGTACGCACGTACACAACACACACAAACGCACTGCACATGCCTACACATTCAAAGGGGGAAATTAGGACAGGCATGTACACATTTTATACCACACAAACTAAGTCAGTCTTTCCAGAAAAATTAGGCTGTGTAGGCGTCGGTCTGTGCTTGTTTCTCGTTGCATCTGAATGTATGGCATTGTAGAATATGTTGCATGGAATAAGAGCGGTATAGATACATATAAATCTTTTATTTAAACTGACACCAAAACTAGAGAGAAAGCAAAGTCAAGAAGGTGAAACAGAACTTTGAACTGAGGATGAAACACCTTTTGGGTCCATCTTCTCATTACAAAGAGTTGTGTTATTTTGTCATTAATGTTAATGAGTTATTTTAATGTATTTATTTTAAAAAAATTCAACATTATTTGTTCATTAATATCTGTGTCTATGTATATATCATGTATATCTATATGTTATGACACAATCTACTTGTCCCGTCAGCAAAATTTGCCCCCTTTATTATACATTCATTACATTATTGAATATGGAGGTCTGTATACAGGGTATTTTTTTGTTTTTTTTTTATTGACAAATGATATTGTTTAGGGATAGAAAGGTGTTAATAGATTGGCTCAGCCCAGATGTGTTCCTAGTATGTGTTTAATTGGACTGACTTGATACTAAGATGAGTATGCTCACGTGGACTCACTCTCCCTTCCTTTGTGCGACTGCATGCACACAGTGGTGTAACTATGCCTGCTTTGATTTACAAAATGCATTGTTGTACTAAGAGGCTGTACGGACCTTGAGATCTCTTTCATGGTTCATCATGAATCGGTCCCTCCAAACACCTCTTACTCCCTGTCCTCTCTCCTCTCCTCTCCTCTCCTCTCCTCTCCTCTCCTCTCCTCTCCTCTCCCCCTCCCCCCTGCAGCGGATGTGTTTACCCGCAAACCCCCTCCCCCCTCCCTCTCCTCCTGGGGAAAACGAATCTAGGTCAATCGCTCCTCCTGAATGAATTCTACTCTGACAAGCTCCTCCCCTTCCCGCTACAGCGCCAGCTACAGAGCACGCAACCCTCCCCTCAGCCAGGGACACCCCCACACTCGCGCTCTGATTGGCTCCGAAGCCTCAGACTTCAGCATCTCTAGAGCCCCATTGGCTCGAGCTGCTCAGTGATTCTGTGATTGGCTGGGCTGCAGGGGGTCTTGTTTCTGTGGGATGGTTGCCGTGGTGCCCAGGAAGATCTGTGTGCACATAGAGAGATCCCCACCAATCTGAGCCAGGCTGGGCGACTCCCTAAACATCACGTTGGCAACGAAGCATCCAAAATGAAATGGAGTCAAAGCTTCGTGCAACCTCTAAATCTTTTTGCTCTCACAGACACCTGCCTCATTATTATGCTCTGAATGTCAGTTTAATATTGCAATGCTTGTTAGTGTTTTCTTTTTTTTTTTTTCAGCACTTGTAATAAAACTGTTTAGCTGTGTGCTTTTGCTACGGTCGTGATTGTATCTGTGGCTCGTTGAGGGAAACATTACTTTTGCTCAATTAATTCCAGTCCTATTCATTAAAGCTCTTACTGAGCTGATGTACTGTAATTATGCCCTCTTTTTCATCAGTGGCCAAACAGGCATATTGTTTATTTTGCTTCAGATAACTGACTGAAGTTGCTGTAGGGGGCTTCTGTTGGATTTTGATCAAGGCATCTTTTACTTTTGACCTTGTTTATTTTACCTGGAAGGAAAATTATTTGGCCTTTGTCAAAAATGTTCTTTCTGCCTTCTTTATATGAAAAGGATAGACAACTGACAAATATGTGAAAAATAAACTTAATAAATAAACAACGAAGATTGTGTCACTATCTTAATGATATCATGACATTACTCTCAGTAATATGACCAATATTCAAAGTATGCTGATTTAATAATATGCACATGCAAATGTAAATAATCCCTCTACCTTAAGCAAAAATCCCTGCATTGTATGCCTTAAAAATCAAAAATATGTGTTACTGCTGTGAATATTAACCAGTGCATCTCGTTTTTACTTTTCAAGACTCTCCAAATTGAAGGACCACAATATTTCCTGAATAAACAGACTCCACCAGGGCCTTAAGGTGCAGCTTAGATGAAACATAGATCAATGTATGGGCCTATATTCCTTTTTAGAGTCTAGAAGTTTACACCGATATGTTTATGATGTTTATGACAGTACAAGAATGCACAATCAAAGGGAAAATACAGTTTTTAACTTGTCCTTAATCTTCCAACTGTTATTTTTAAATTAGGGCACCTGCATTTGCAAACTCTGGCAGACTTTGTCTGGACTAGTCAGTGTATTGCAGCACAAGTCATGTCTCAATTCAAGTATCTCAATGAAATGAAAGTTATCTTTTTTTAAGTGTTGTCTAGTGCTCCCCAAATGTGTTAACTATGACTTAACCCCACTGTACTTACAGCTTTTTGCTTTTTTAATATCAGTTTGCCACGATGGCACTCAGAGTGAAGTTTGCAGTGAGTAGCTAGATGTCATGTCATTGTAGGGGAAACTGTTGAGGAGGGCACTGCAGAGAGCAGCTATATATAGCGCAGCAGTTTGGTGTGAAGTGCCACCACCACTCACCGTCACATCTCTCCCCGCGGCAGGTGGACGTGGGACTGTGGTCCACCGCCTCAGACGACATGCTCAGCTTGGTGGCCGGGTCCCTCCTGGGCTTGGGCGGGGGCAGCTTCCTAGAGGTCGGGCTTCCCACTTCCTCCTCTCCTCCACCCCCGCTGTTCCCACCACCGACAGAGTGGAGGGACTGGGAGCGTACGGAGAAGCCCTGCCCACAGGCGAGGGCATGCGGGTGGGGCATAGGCATGCGTTCCTGGGGGTCTGGCATGGTAATGGAGCCCATACGTAAGTGCTTGCCTTCAGTTGCAATGTCCTCACCTGTCCTGAAACAGAAAGCAAGGAAAGGAAAAGGTTTAAAACAGAAATATATGGGTAAAAATGACATCTTTAGCAAAGAATAAAACAATCCAGGATATACTAGATATTACATTAGTATTTGGCTCCTGCACTTGTAAATGCAATGCAAAAGTGTCAGCATCTTTACCACACAGAAATGAAACACATACTTAGTTACTATACATACTATAGTTGTTTAGCCACTTTTTTTGTTTTTATTTAGTTCCTCTGTAGTTTTTTTTTTTTTTTTTTTAACTTTGTAACTGATTAAGTCTCTTGTAGACATGTTTTTTTTGCCCCTTATGTAGGCATTGTGCATCTCTACATAGTCTGTTTCCAGTAGGCCTATTCAGTAAAGCATCCATGCCTCTGGGGCTGAAAAAAAGAGACAAAAATCTTGACACATCATCCCTGAAAGTTATTCTTGTCAGTAGACAACAAAAATAACCCACACCATACCCTGACATACAGTCATCGAGTGTGTGTAAATCTGTGTGTGTCAACGGGGCAAGTGCCTCAAATGATGAGAGTTACCAATAACAGGCGTGTGAGTGCTACTAAAGACAGGGACAGTTTCAGGTCAAAGCATTGATTTGAGTTTAACCCTGGATATGACAGACGCCGCTCACACAACCCCACACATAATGACACCATGGAAGTCCCCCTGCCTGTACACAATCAATCCCTATAAATGGATGATTGGCCTGAATGGAGCGTTAATGATGTCTGAGTGTTGTGTGGTAATGGGGCAAAGGAGGGCTATGTTTGTGTGTGTGTGTGTGTGTGTGTGTGTGTGTGTGTGTATGTGTGTATGTGTGATGCAGTGTAAATGAGCTTAAGATCTGACTGTTCAGGGTAAATGCTTTGGACAAAAGGCAGGATAAATAATACCCACTTCATCGCTGCATTTAATACATTTATTTATCATATTCTAGTCACAATTAAGCTCAATGTCAGAGATGTTTAAACAAACAGCATGAAACAAGATGAATTTGCATGTGTGATTCACATATGTGAGCGTTTGCATGCATGTGGGAGTGTTTATATGCGTATGTTTTTGACCTCTCAGTGTGTGACTTTGCTGACTCTGACTCCCTCCCGGCCAGCTGCTGAACAGAAGGTGCTTGGTGGGGTGGGTTCATTGGTCAGGGGCTTAACTTTGCCTAGCAACAGGGTACCCATAGAAACCAGACACAAAACCAGCTACTGTCAGAAGTTAATAATAAAGTGCACGTGCACATCATGTGCACAACAAAACCACATCAAATGTTGTCAAGATGACAGTGGTGATACAAGAAAACGCCGCCTGCTGCAACCTGTAGAGCCACATTTACATGATTATTTTAAAAGGGGAAAAAGTAAAAATAAATCACGTGTGGTTGTTATTAATGTGTATTCTGTACGAAAATGCCAAGCATCCATGTTTGGGCTTGAAAAAAGGGAGAAGTCTTCCATGGCATTCAGCCACAGGTGTCTCATATGTTTTGGGTGTGTATTTGCTGTGATGTGTGCATGCACACCCATATACACGGTTTATGTGTGGGCGGGTGGGTGTGACTGGAGTGGTGGTGACTGGATTATTTATAGGATATTTGCCCAGTGATTGGCTAGAGGACAGACCACAGGTGCACTTGGACCAGTCGGAGTTGACTTGTCGTTGGGAAGGTCTGGCTCCCTCACTGTGACACCATGCGACAGGAAAAACAACATCACAGAAACAAACAAAACACTAGAGAGATCTTGAGGGAAAAAAAAAAAAAAAGATTGGAAAAGAGATATCCATCTGTGAATGTGTGCACAAAGGGTAAACAAAGACAAAGTAGACGTTTGAAATTTGCAAACACATGTAAATATAAGTAAATGACGTGTGGTTTTGTGTGTGTGTGAATACGTTTGCACGTTTAAGGAAATTTGTTGGCAACCGTCTGCGTGTCTGTGTGTGCGACTGTGTGAGTAACTTCTTCTGATGAAATACAATAAAAGAAACCAGAGTGAGATAGCAGCAGGCAGGAAGGCCCGCCTCACTCAAACCTAATGCACTGATCTGATTGGCCCATGGCTGTTCCAGCTGTCACCAGGCAGAACACATCTCCTGCAACTGAGCTCACACTTAATCTCTCACTAACAGGTTTTTTTTTTCTCTTTTCCCTTCACTCTTAAATACATTTGCTCTAACAAGCTCTTTCACCCTCGCCGAATCACGGAGGCCATTTTTCTCATTGTACATTTCACTCACACTAATATAATCTAATTCCCTGTTTTTCATGTCCGTGCATGCACATGTACGCAGACACGTGCTGCACACGCACATGCAAGCATGCACACAAGAATCCTCACACTCTCTCAGTTACTGTAAAAATGGGTCGTCTCATTGACCTACTTATAGGCCTCATGAAAAATCCAGTTATTTTTTAGACTCTTCCCTCAGTGACTGTGTATTAATATTTTAGCTTTGGCAACAGCTGAGAGACAGTGGAAGGATAGCAGGACAGTAGATGCCACTTTCCTCAGGCATCGCCCTGTCCCATTCAGCAAGTTGCTTAACAGGCCTGCTTCAAACTGCTAATAGCTATAGAAACAGGGACATTTTGCTGGCAAGTAATAAAAGAAAGTCCAGGAAGGATTTTAGTGAGATTTTGGGATTTCTAACTTGGCTGTCTTTCTGATGCCTGAGGAGTATAGCTGAACTCTCAGTCAGCTTTGATCATGCAAGTGATTTCTATATGTATATGGTACATAGCCCCCTCAAAGTGGCAGCGGAGGAATAACACTTTTTTGAAATGCCGAAGCCTTTGACAGAATGTGACAGGGTTCAAAGTGTTACGCTGAGCCACATCTGGTCACATTTAAACACACAGCCCTCAAAACCACATTAGTGTAATTATCTGATGCGCAGCTAAAACTCTCAGCAGCTGCTTAAATACTTTGTACCGTGTCTGGCCCAACAGAGATGGTATTTAGAGTCCATGGCAACGTTGGACAGCATTTCTCATAAGCAATACCTCTGCAAACTGATCATAGTTAGATGAAATCAAGTGTTTTCTACTGATTAATCAAGGTTCTCTCACAATCAATGTTCATCCACTTGATGAGTTTCCTCTTTTAAAATCACACCGCAAATGTTAATGTAAGATATGGACACACTAAGGTTACTATGACAGAACAGTACTGTTGTAATTTGAAATAAATAGTCTCTGTTGTTCCTTCGATCAGCGGCCCCAAAACTAAACGAAAAGTGATATTTTCCACATTAGAGGACAGAAACCGCTACTGAAGCAGGTTTTTAACTAATGTACATTGCTTTTCTAGCAAGGCCAAAGTCACTGGTTACCATCAAAAAATGTAAACACAAAACAAAACAAAAATATTAAAAAAAAAGAGCGGTAATTTCATGCTGCTCTCAGGTTTTTCGATGGACAAATTGACATATAATACGTTCATGTCTTTGCACAAACACATAACAAAACCCTTTGCATGTCCCATTATCATCCCAGTCTCTGTGACTCAGTGGTCCTTATTCTACCCCACAACACAAGACCAGCCTGTCCACACATGCTAGTCACGTTACTGGTGCGTGCCTCGTATTCGCTCAAGTTTCGGGATGCCACACAGTGGCGTAGCTGCACATGGTGGCACAGCTGGAACTGCTGGCTCATCACAACATGAGAAGTCGGGTGCAGCACAGCACATGTGACGTTTTATAACAACTTCTTGACAATGATACTATTGTCTACTTGAAGAGCAAGTGGCGCTCCCATCCTAACACAGTTTCTGTCACAGCCCATCCTGGTTCTTCTTAATTCTAAATGCTCTCCATCTCAAAAATGGAGCAGCAATGACCTCCATCCAAGGACAAGTCCCAAATAAGTCTGAAAGTGAAAAATTAATTATCCTCTTTAGATCATGGGGTGCCCCAGTCCACACTGATGACCCCCAAAATATAGCAACCTGCCATTGCCACAGGGACCCTCTGGCCACTTGTCCCAATTCTTACACACACAGAGGAATCCCACTGGTAAGCTGTATCAAGATGGTGTGTGTAATGTATGTAAATTTATAGTATGTTTTTGTGCAAAACCTTTGTCAATGAGCCTGTTTTTTCCTTTCTGAAGCACTTTTTGGTTATATTCTTCTTACCTCCTTATGGCTTCCTCCTGTTTTCTCTTCTTGTCGTTTTTCTCCTGCAGGAATGTCCTATTTCTCTCATTCCTGGCGTGGTCCAAGTTCTGAGCAACCAGGCCGTTGTAGGCTCTCAGCCCATTCTCCTCAACATACTGGAAAAAACGGAGAGTTTCTTCCTCTTTGGAGCTCATCATTCTTCAAGTGTTTCCACAGCATTCTGGTAAAAACAGAGAAAATGTCAGTGATGTCTTACGGAGATACATACACAGAGTACTACTCTGACATACAGCATCATAGATCATCATATCACTTGAATGCAAAACAAGCATGCTGTTGTGTCAGTAATCATCCTCTCAGGCTTCATTTTTCAAGGTCAGCCTCGGTGAGATGAGAAACCAATGAGGCAAGATTGCATCAGCACCAAAATAACGTCACACAGTTGAGTTTGTGTGATGTTGCTTTTGTTTTTAATGTCCCTGACGGATGCTGTGGAGTTCGTGGCCCAGGAAAGATTCACAGATTGCGTCACATGTCCGCAGAGTAAATGTTTTCCCTGAAGGGTTGCAACATCTTTCTCTATCGTTCATTGTGTGCACATAGCACATACACAAGCACTCACACACACAAACACACACACAAGCCCACATGCACATGTAAATATGCAAACAGCTGAGAGACTCACTGTCTTGCTACAATTACTCATAACCTTCAGTTTCACTTTTCTTATTGGCTGTGGATCAGTAGCGGCTGTTCATTTTCTCAGTTGGGTTTGCACATTTTCTGGCTGAAAATATTGGCTTTAACCAAGTGACTGTCTCAATGAAACTGAAAAAGGGCTTTCATCTTCTGCAGTTGCAGTACGTGTTGGGCTCAGATGTGAAAATATAGCACTCCTGGGACCAACCACACGGATTAAATGAGCCACTCTTGCTAGACTGTGATGCATGGTTTTGCATATGCGGATATCATCATCAATCTTGTGTTTAAGGTCTAAAATTAGTCTCCTCTTGAGTTGTTCCTTGCTGCCTTTTGATTCCATAAAAAGCCTAAGACAGCATCACTGTCTAAAAAGAGCGCGGATGTTTCTGTGAAGAAAAACCTTATCAATGAAACATCCACACTGCTGCGATCATACCATGATTCACTTCTTCTACATGTGAATAATTTAAAAGCAGCGTGGATCGGCTATTGATGCGATTCAGTGTGCATGCATGTACATTTGACTGAACGCCTATGCAACTGCATGCAACGTAGTATGGGCGATGTGCAACAGCCGCATGTCAATTTGGAGGGGCCAGTGGTGGAAGGGAAGAAGACAGTGCATGCTTTTATGTAGGTCAATGTTTTCAGATCAGCCTAAGACTCATGCTTGTTTACGTGTGAGAGAAGCACTGAGTGTGAGTGTGCGTGGGGAGGGGGAGGGGGCTTATGACTGTATGTATGTTTGTGCGTAGGGAGGCAAGGGCAAAGATGGGGGGTGGTAGGGAGCTTGCCAGATGGAGATTGCCGGGTTAACTGAGGGACCGGCCATTGTCTGGCCATTCTCAGCATCCCTCTAACTTGTGTCTGTCTATCAATATGTCCAGCTCGGTGCCTAGGTCAGTGGGGTTGTCTTCCAATCCCTATAATGCATTTTAGAGTCTTTAGCATAGGTTTAACATGGGCACGAGCAGAGGATTGATAAGAGCCAACAGAGCAGATGGAATCACCATCTTGTTGCAGAGTTCAAAGTAGGACACCGAATCCTGGTGTCAAGTGGTGTGGAGATTTTTTCCCCCGATTGTCAGGTCTTATCGCTGGTGCACCAGCACAGCCAGAGATCTGGAGCCGTACAAAGGAATTAAATCTTGGTTTCTGAAGAGAAACGAGGTGCACCGGTTCGATGTGTTAAGGGTGCAGCAATAGGAAGGCACAGTTCAAACAGTGTTTGAGCTGAATTAAGCCTGTCTGCCTAATCCCTGTAAGCCTGCAGCAGCACTCTGCACTAGAATCAGCTTGTTTATCACACTGTTTTCACCAACCAAGCCTTTCACATTGGATTGTCCTCCCATAACTCATCGATGTAAAATGCTATTCTTTTTTGCTAATCTCTATAAAACCTGTCAATTGAGTGACCCATTTTTCCCCGACAAAGCTTTATTTTTCTCTCCATTCCCACCCTTTTCCCTTCACTTTGTGCAGGTTATGCATCTCCTCTCTTCCCTCTCTCTGCCTTTGCCCCAGATGACATGGGCTGCAACAGTTGGAACACAGAGGTGCACTTTGCTGTTAAAGTAAATCAAAGTGGCACACCGTTTCTGTTTCCAGGCAACCATGTCACAGGAGAAGGGCAGCATGGATATTCTTGAGACACAATGTCAAAAAGATTGCAAGGCCAATAGTCTGGTGACAGCATGCGTGGGCACTCATGCATGCCAACACACACACACTGCTCACACACACACTCTCACACAGCAACTCAATGCAGTACAATGGACATAAAGGTGAACCTCTTAAGTCAGGAACAGACAGGTGGAACACTTAACAGTTTTCGGCTTTTGAGAATTTTATATGGAGTCAAGAACAAATTTGCATGCATTGTAGTATGAGTTATTTTGGCATTTATCTTTGTAGATTTAAGGGTCACAATTTTGTAAAAGTGTCATGATGCATACTTACAATGGGGCTGTGTCCCTGCTGGTTTGTGGACCAATGTGTCTTCTGTCTTCCCCTGATAAGTCCAGTGCACGCAAGTGAACTCTGACCTATGCTGGAGCACCCATGCACTATTCCACTTAAATCCACATAGACTTCCATCCATTGTATGGTCCCACTGATTGACTTGCTAGAAGGAGTCCCTGTGACCCAGGGTGAGGCTGGTGCTCGAGGGGAGCTGGGCCATTGGGTGCCCAGCCCAATGCTCCCTCCCCTGGGCAGAAAAGGGAGATGCAACCCCTCCAGTCCAGATGGTGCCAAACTCCTAGCCAGGTGCCAGCTTCACTGCTCCACACATCTGCACATGCTAGAAACAGAAGGAAGACGCAGCGTAGCAACAGACCGCACCCGCAACCACAAGCATGACACAAATACACACTCTCAAACACTCTCACATCAAACTCCCCTTGCAGCTGCAGAGCAGGCACTCACAGTCTTTCTGATGTTTCTTCCCCAGATTGTCTCTCCTTTTGCTTTAATACGTCCAAATGCACGAAATGTCTCAGAGTGTCACAGAGGTGAAAGGAGTCCTCATCCACAGCGCCCTGAAGGTTGAGACCCAGGTAAAGCCGAGTGGTGTGTGTTTCCAGGGACAGCATACCCTGCCGGCTCCCTCTGCCGCTGCTCGTCCGCACAGGTCTGTACAGTGGCTCTGTGCTTAAGCAGATGACACCGGGCTTCCCAACTATAGATCACAACAACAAGAACACGCCCACTGCCTACTGTAGCCTCCTTCTACTAGAGCGTCATCTGATCTCCCTCTCTCTCTCCCTCCTTTTCCTTCACTCCTGTTTCTCTTGCTGCATGCTTCTTAACTCGTCTTTAATAAGCACTCATACCCTCCTTCTCCTCTTAGTCTTTTTTTTTTTTTTGTTTCTGTCTCATGTGTCTCGCCTGCCTCTCCTTTGCAGCTGCACTGTAACTGGAGCCGGAATTTGTTTTTCTGCTTTCAGCACCACGGAGAGCTCTCTCTGTCAGAGGGTGAAGGGGGGGATGGGGGGGGGCTTGAGTGGGTAGGCACACTCAGAGAGGACTGAGTGGAGAGATAAAGTGGGGGGGGGGGGGTGAGTGGGAGGAGTCACCGGGTTGCCAGGGTGTGACCTCATTAGACACAACCTCCTCTTCCCCCAGCAACCGCTGCGCTACCCCTTCCCCGACACCCCCGCTCCACCCTCCCCTCTCTCTTACAGCTCGTAAACAAGACCACGACACAAAAACACTTGCAGTGAATACACCGTGTTGCTCTCAAGTGCATTCATTACATGTACAGTAACCAAAACAAAGCAGAGACGAAACAAAGAGGAGCAAATGCATGAAGGCAAAGCACACAAAAAAGGGAAAACAATACTTTGCAATTTCCAATACACACACACTGACATGCTGATGCAAGATTAAAATATGTTTGCATAGGAAAACAAAGCAGGCAATCCAGGATGGAGACGTGTTCCCAGTGGCCACACAGATGAGCAGGATGAAAGCAGGGACAGAGTTGAGCCTGAGTTGCGTGTTTGTCATGGGGCTACTGCGGCCGCTGTGTGCCACTGCCTGACTGTCTGGGGGACGGGTATTGGTTTCAGCGGTGCTGTCAGTTGTTTATGTGTTGGTAGCGCCTGGTATATGGTGCAGGAGCAGGGGTGGAGGGGGGGTGAGCGGTGCGGGTGGACGG
>JAOWBC010000115.1:10442621-10457318 GCA_028566105.1 Hypoplectrus providencianus
AAATATAGTGAAATAGAAGTATAAACGTACTTCAGTAAATGCAGTTAGTTATCTTCCACCACTGGAAAACCTGGGGGTAAACAAGTCTCTGAGGTAAACACAGTACAGATTATTGAACTGACAAGCACCTCAGATGCTCTTTCTTCAGCCCACCCCAAACACTCCGGCCTTACCAGTTTTACCCCAGTCTGAAGCTGATTACTCTGTCTGAGTCTCCCTCTACACAACACCTCTTATTGGATTTCAGTCTAAGTCTACCTTGCGCTTAGTTGATTGTGCACTACGTTACCCCTCTGGCGTGCCACTGTGGTCGAGGCTGATACGATTTTATGACATTAGTACACTGCCAAGTATATCATCTGCTTCTCCAATAATATTACCATTTAGTAAAGATGAACCTTCTAGCGCTCTAGGGATAGAAATAGTACATGAGAGGTGAGCTGCCTTCTGAGCGTGAGTGTTCAACGGATTATTTTAAATGTTAACGTAATTACTCTGCCAGTCTGTGGCAGAGCACCCCTCTGATATAATGCTGCTTCTTCAGGTCTGCATCACCAGCCTTCCACTTCTCTCTTTAAGCTCTGTCTGTCCAACCTCTGCCCTCTGGCGTGGCTTTGGACTCCGTGCCAATCACTGCAGGCAGTTCCAGCTCGGGGTCTGGGAAAACTAAACATTCCAGTTGAGTTTCAAGGTTGTCCAAAAATGCAGGTATGCGGCAAAGACCCTTTGAGATGTGTTTTGATTCAACACGGGCCATCTAAAACACAGCGAATCTGTATAGAGTAAATATCCTGTATGTTCAGTGGATCTGGGAACTTCAAAAGGAGCTGGCTTCCTGAGGCAGGAGAAGGGTAACTGCATTAATTGCTCACTTTTTAACAAAGTTATTCTTGTTCTCCAAAAAATATCAAAACAGCAGCAGCAGGAAACCGCAACCCTCACGGTCATCAACGCAGTCCAAATCATAACAAAATTTCCATATCATATTGAGGAGATGTGAGCTGCATATAAATCATTTAATAGTGCAGGAGTTCATGCACGTGTTTGAAAATAAGTGGTTATACCATAACCACCTTCTCAGCAGCAAACTGTATCTAGCCCTGCTACTGTAGTAGCACATATTGAGAATGGTATGTGAGTTAGCAGGGCAATTATACAGTGGTAGAGTTTCTCCACTCAAGAGTTTTGACTTGTGCAATGAAGGGCACTGAGGTGTTGCTGAAGGGATTGTGACTAACAAGTCAAGACCCCTGAGCCATGGCTTTAATACGCCAAATTACTCCAGAGGTATTTGTCACCTGAGGACGATTAAGGGAATTAGGATTCAGAGTTGACATCCAGACTAAAGAGCAAAGTGTGTTAAAGTCTAGCCAGGCAGAATCGGTAGCATACATATTGGGCATTAATTTCAAAGGACCTGTAAATTTTAGTTCTCCTGGTCAGTTTGAGACCATAATATTCAATCATATTGAAGTCGTAGTGACAGATGATACAAGCCACAGTTTTGTGGGCAAATTAACATGAACATCTTTTAAGAAACGTTGACATTTTTTCCAAATAAAATACATTTCTGTAGCAATTATTTGCTCCTGATATGTCCCTAACAGCCAAATAAACCAGTTTTCATAAGTCTTAAGTAAATGAGAACATTGTTATTTTAAACAGTGCACCTCTATTGTTGACACTCAGAGCTCAGTTGGCTGCCTACCTTTACCAAACCACATAATGTAGTTATTTGTAGTATTTAAACAATGGCATAGCTTTTTTGTCACTCACACAACTGAATAGTTGAAAAGTGATACTGATGAGTATAGGTGTGATGTTAGTAAAATGCACCAGCATCTGAGAGGTCATACAACTCGTTTTTTTGTTGTCACTTAAAATTTAGGCTAACTCCACTACAATATTGTTAAAAATGCATACCACAAAATTTAAATACAAAATACAAATACAGTCAGATCAACCTGAAAACACTTAAAACAATGCTAATTGTCTGTATGAGTAGTGAGTGAGAATGTGAAGAAACCTGGGTTTTGAATTTGAGAAAATGCATTCAGTAACATTACGGCATAGTTGCATGGATAAAATAAAGGTCAAGTAAAGTCAAATGACATTTTGTTGTACTTTTCCAGCGAGATAACAAGTCCAAACATAAAGCCAAAGCTGTCCAGGAAAAGCTTAAAAGCAACAATGTTGATCTCAGCTTGAGTCAGGTCAGAGACCATTCGAATCCACCCAATCAAACATTTGAAAATTGTTGTTGAGTCATGGTCCCCAAGCAATTTAAGCTTGAGTAGTTTTGCAAGGAATAATAGATAAGTATTGCCCAGATGTTCAACCCTTAGTCTTATCAAAGAAGCCTGCTAAGATTTGACCAGAGGGATCTATGTAAATATCTGTTTATATGTTTTTTAAGTTGACATTAAATGCCATTTAAGTTCCCATTACGTATAAATGAATGTAAAAGCTTTCGAGAAGTGGATCAGTTTTTCATAATTGAATGATGTGTCTACTGTATACTTTGTAATGTAAATGTAGTATGGTTTCAACTTTAGTTGAGGTGGCAGTGAGATATTATTAGATATGTCCTACATTGTAGACTTCAATGACTCTTAGAGTCCTTGGAAGACTGTTGTCCTAAGTCCTCAAAACATATTTTAGTTTACCCTTCAGGCAGAAGCAACTAAAATGCACTTTGTTGATGTACTGTGTGTAAAATAATAACAGACTCAGCAATGTGTTTGCTGTTAGATATAGAAATTGTGACATGGCTCCTAATGAATCCGGAAAGTGGCGTGGTATATATTCGTGACACAGTCAGCCTGTCCTGACTGCTGTGGTGGCTTTAACAGCCAAAGTCTTTCTGAGTATCACTTACTCCATGCAGCTACTCACAAGGGACGCAGAGGCCAGGCTGGATTCCTCTGTGAGTCCCTGGATATTAGTTTCATATCACAGATAACACACAAACACAAAGGAGAGAAAGAGCCAGCCAGTGGGGAAACAGGGTCAGGGACAGAAGGGGAGAGAGGACATCCACCAAATATGGTGAAATGGTGACCTTAAAACAGTATATATACCATGCTTTTGCCAGGCAACAAGTACTTGACACGTGGCACACGCTTCCCATGTTACCTACAGCTTTTAAGGACATTAATTCATAAAATGTTTTGTTTTTCTAAGGACTAACAAATGTTACTTAGTGTTGTGAGCTAAGACTTTCAGATTCAGACTTAATCACTATCCCAAGGGGGAATGTCAATGCTGTTTTAGGCAATATCTTTCTTAATCGGCGGTTTTAAAGTACAATGAGTTCCAACCTGTGTGCAGACACTGAGATTTGTTAGAGGTTTAACAAAAGGCAGGTGGACCCAGACAACCATTATCTTATATTAAAATCAGTAAAACCCCATTGCATGTGTTATTTTTTTTATGTCATAAATATTTATGAGGTTAATTTAATGGGGTTTTTGTCACTTAAACACCAGGATGAGGTAGACAGTATTTTCTTGTTTGTATGTCTTCATAATGTAGACCCAAAGCACAGAATTAGAGCTGAATTATGTTAAATGATTGGGGGATTAGTCTTTTAGTTTTGAAGTCTTATGTTTAAAAAAAAACTGGCCATCCACATTTTGTTTTTTCAATCCAGAAGTGACCATATTTGGATGGGAGGCTGGAATCTGACAAGACCCGAATGACTAGATAATGATTGTGCTAGTTAGCTAGCTTGATTATATAGGAAGCATAATGTACTAAATAAACATCATGCTAACTTATAAAAGACTGGAAACTAGATCTCATTAGGAATATGTTGACTGGATTAATAAATTCATAGGGTGAAAAGCAGGGTCAGAAAAGAAGACAATGCAACAAGTAGAGTTGCCCCCTGCTGGCTATTAGAAAGAATGCATAGGGTACTTTCACATTAGCTTCAGTTTCAGGCTTAGAGCTTTCAGCTTTATTAAGTAAGACTTGGAAAAGAGCACTAATAAGCCTGGTAGAAAGAACACTGAGAAGTAAAGAACAGGAAGAATAGTATCCAAAAACAAAAAACAGGATGGGACTTTGCAGGAACAGTGTCAACAGTGGGACAGTGTCAACATAAAAAGACGGAACTGCTATAGAGATGGAGATAATGAGCTGTAAGGGGCAGGACAGCCAGTTATGACTTCACTCGTCTGGCTCTGGGATGGGAACAAATGGAGCCTCACTGGGTAATTAAGAGACACCCAGGCCTCACTAGGATATGCCAGGCAAATGGGAGAGAGGGAGCAGAAAGGGAAAGAGGGATTGAGAATGCAACCCTATTGTGTTTCATGGAGGGATTTGGACAGTGAGGCACTGGTCTTGCGGTCTGTCCTAAGGCCATGCTTTAGGCTCTGGTTACAACACCTGCCTCCAGCCACCCCCATCCAGCCCTTCCCCCAGTAAAATGAGTTATCATATCAGACTTCTGCATTATGGAAATGTCCCTGTGTAAAAAAAAAATGTGTGGGAAAGGACAATTTTAATAGTCCATGCTAATTGTGTCCAGTCTCAGTGATGTCAGTAGTGTTTATATGTGTAGCAATGGTGAGAAGCAGGTGACACTGGCAGGACAGGCTGGACTCTGTTTCCGCTGATGTAATTGTGCCTGATTGAGCTGTTCTTTGGATCACAGTATTTGAAGTTAGGTCATTGGCTTCATGTGATTGTTCTGAATTGCAGTCTTGTGGCTAATCAGTGTCTAGTTCTAGAAATGATTTCACACAGATTACTGTGTGTGTGTGAGTGTGTGTGCATTTGTGTGAGTGACAGTAAGTTTAGCATGTTCACATTGCGAAATGGAAGTACATGCATGTATTTTTGTTTTTATGGGACATACATTATACATGCATGTACAAATGTATGTCTTAACGACACGTGTATTTTGAGCCAAAGATATTTATATATTTAACAGAGACTGTATTTTTAGCAGGAAACGTGGATGAATTCTTGGTCTACTTTCTCACCCTCCCGTGGTGCCTCCTCTGTCTCCCAATGGAGTTATGGCCTGTCTATCTATGTGCATACTCAGGACACTATGCATATACTCACATATTTACACAGCAGAATCATATATCTATGTCACAGGATAGGAGACGTTTCATCTCCTCCAAACTGGGACACCTCCGTTTCTCTGCACTACTCTAAATGTGATATCATTTAAATGGCACCACTAACATGAAAACCAAAAGACTAATAGTGATGATAATAATAATAAAAAACAACATATGTCCACTTCTGTTTCCTAGATATGGATCTGCTGGTTTGTAAGCACCAGGGCCCATCCTGCTGCACCCGGAAGATGGAAGAGAGCTACCAGTTGGCTGTAAAACGAGAAACCCTGCACAACATTCAGTCCTACAGCTATGAGCTTGAGCACCTCATCTCTGGCCACTCAGATGCCTTCCAGGGTAAGTCTTGGGACGAAGTGGTTTGGATGGGATTGGCCTAGGAACTGGGTTGTTGTTGATTGATGGGAAACAGATTTCAGGATTGAGTGGTTGGTGAGTTGTCATTTGGACATCTGGCACATACTGTACCCAACACAGCATGGGGGTGATACCTTAGCATGCTAGCTTCTGCAAAGTATTTAATAAAAGAAATTGACCCAGCTTCCTGTTGACCTGAAAATGAACTTATGATCCTTTATTAGAATCCAAATTCAGCAATAAAAACAAAATAACTGTGTTTGTTTTCTTGCTTCCAAAGAATATTTATTTGTCCAGTATTTGGTGAATAAAGTTTTTACTCAGTTCCCCAGGGTCACGATAGCTGGCGTGCAGGCAAATGTGCAACTCTGAAAATGGGCATGGCTTCACTCCCCCCTCCTCTTCTCTTCTTCTGTGGGTTTGGCAGTGACAGAAATGTGGAGAGGGATCACTGAGGGTAATCGGGGAAAAAGAGGGTATAGAGGCCTTTTTCCTCAGCCTTAAGTGTTTGGTTGAAGATTGTCTGCTTTGTCATTATCTGATTCTGCTCCGAGGGCAGCAAAACATTTACTGGAACCCTTGGACAGATTACAGTAGTTTGGGAGAATGAAACAATCCGTGCATGGTAATTATTTTTGTTTGTTTGTTGGGTGTTTATTTTCAGAGGTATTGTTGGTTGCAATGCCTCTTTGGTAGCCTGGTCAGTTCAGATGTCTGGGTTCTGGATAAACAAGGCCCTGCTGTAGATACACAGCCTGTTTCTGCTGGGTATTGCCTGCCAAGGGGTTTTGCACTACGCCCAACTGAATTAGGCAGTGCACTAGTTGCCCAAGCTTGTCCTTCCTCTTCCTCTAGTGATTGCCGTGTCATTTAAACTTTAACATTTCCGAAATAGACCGAGCTTTTCCTCCCCAAAACCTCCAAACATAATCCCACAGGGTGGGAAACATGCCTTGGATGTTTTTAGTGTTACAAGAATTTCCGTACCATGCAATTAGTTTTATAAGACAATGGACTGCTAAGACGCCATGTTGGCCGATGCCTATTTTATGATGAATGTAAGCTGCCGGTCTTGTTGTCCAACTCATATCAAATGTGAACCAATGGTGTAATGGAGAATGAAACGGGTTGGGAACAGTCATGGAGAATTATTATTTTCAGACATTGCTGTCATGGAAATGTTTAGTTGGATTGTTAACTTTTAATGCCACATTTCCACTGCATGGTACGACAACCCTTTATTCAACTCAGCTTGTTCTTTTTTTGGTTGCTTCAAGTAAAAGTTGTGGATAATACCTGGTACCTGGCATATTTTCGGTACACACTTAGTCAAGGCGCCAAGTGTGACGGTACTAAAAGGTGGAGTCACAACACTGCAGGCCACTATGGGTTCGTGAGAATACTCACAAGAATTGCCATTTGAACACCATAGTAATATCTAATGTCAATAGCAACAGTTTTTTATAAATATTTTGTATTCATTCAATCCACATTTAAAAAAAATGGAAGCCAGAAAAACGACACTACGCCATGCAATTGATGGAATGCAGATGGTCCAAAATGTGGCTTCCAATGAAAGGATTCAGAGAGTGCCATGTTGAAGATGATGTCACAGCAGTTTCACAGCGTCACTTGGCAATCTGGTAAGACTCCCGCCTACACTGAGGCAATACGAGTGGAAAACATGAGAAAAAGACCTAGTCCCACAAGTGTGTTAAGACGAGTCAATCCATACCCTGCAGTGGAAAAGTGTCATAAGGACAAGACATATAACTGCCACATAGTGTTCAAAGTAACACATTACCCCAGAGATATGAAATTTCAGCCCCTTCAAATGTATTATTACTATGAAGGTGTTCACAAGGAGTTGTGGAGATAAGCCCCTCTTGCATTTGTTTTACAAGCACATGAGGAGATTTACCCATGTTCGAATAGTGTTTCTGGTATTTGTCCTTTTCATCATCATTAAGATCTTTCCCTTCTTACCTCATGTCTGAGGCTGTTTGGGGAATGAAGATCAGGTGTTTCATGTATCCAGAAAAGGCCAAGATGGAAAATAACAATGGAATAACAATAGAAACTGGAGTATGGCGGTGCCGAAAATGATGATGTCACTAGCCCTCAATTTTCAAGGCCTTCTAAGGACAGTCTCTGTGCTGTCTGAGTGCCTCAAGTGGAATGTGAAGTAGCAAGTGGCTCATATACCGCATGAAGTAATGAGAATATGATTTTGGCTGATACCCTTGGTACTGTTATTCACACGCTGGATGGTGGAAAATTGTTTGTGGGGAGCTTTCTACTGCTACCCCTCTTTGTTTGCACTGTATCTCTCTGATTGCGCCACATGCATTTCACCATGGAGTTAGTTGGCTGTTGGTTAAAAACTAAGCTCTTCTGCTGTTAATCTGCTCATTTGATAATTCATTCATGATGTGGCCACTATTTTCTCTTCAGCTCTACATCTGTCTGTCATTCAAATCACACCATAAATCCTGTAATGACAAGTCCTATGTGTCATTTTTTTTTTTATTGTTTCAAGTCAAAATCACTCCTGCTGATTGCTAATGTTTAGCCAAAAGGACAAGCCCATTAGAAAGGATATTGTGTGTGTAAGGAGTGTGTCTGCGTGTGTATGTGTGTGTCTGAGTGTTTTCGTTGGCCTCCCTTTGTTTTGACAGCCCTAAAGGCCCTACTGTGCTTTGTCATGTGTGGGAGTTGTCATGTTATGAGTATGACCCCATAAAAACAGACCCCATTTATGAACGCGTAAGTTTTTCTTTTTTTTTCTGTTTTTTTTTTTTTTTCCAAATGTTTCTGATAGTGTACGGATATGAAGGAACTGTTTCAATTGTTTGCAGCCATATCAACATAACCTTTTGTGAACCATCCTTTTTGGATTCTGCCTTCCACTTCTACTCCTGTGATCGCCACACCCAAAGGCCAGGTCACACCAAAAATGACATCAACAACAAGGCGGCTGTTGACTGTTCACCTTTGTCTGGACCAAAATATTCTTCCTTAACACAACAGCACATTAGTATGTATGTTCTGAGTGTAAGTGAGAGGAAAATTTGTGTCTACGAATGATGAGATTTGATTAGGATGAAAAATGACAAGAGCCTTCTGTGGTGATCGTGTGACTTGAGTAATTCGCTTGCTTTCCCCCCTTCTGTTTTTGTTCTCATGCACTGATTCGCTAAAGCTGAACAGCCAATCAGAGTGATGCTTACACTGATTGGTTCCATCTCCAATTCAGCATGCTCAATTGCCAAAAAATCTACCGACAAAAGGCTAAATCATTGACAAGGGCGGACAAGTGCCAACTGGGTGGGACACACCTCTAAAACTTGGGCCATGGATGCTCGCCCACGGCCCTATACTAGCCAACGACTGATTGTCGCCCTGGTGTGTTATGGCCATAAATCATGCATGTAGGCTCCATCTTTTTATTTATCAACTTTGGATGGGACTGTTCATCTTCTCCCTTCGTATCCCCTTGTCTTCATCTTCCCTCCTGCCACTGAATTTTTCATGTACCTACAAACAGGCCGGGCCACGCCACTCCTCCCAGGTTCCCTCTTTCACCCAAAACACACAAACAGAGACACCTAATCCATGCTGCAGTTGTAACGAGGCCTGATGGTGTCACACACCCTAGTCTAAGCTGGGACAGCTTAGAGCTGCCATCAAGGGCTTTGGCCTGTCAGTCTGTTCTAGCCAACCAGATCTGAATCTCTTACTGGCCGGACACCTCTCTGTGGCTTCCTGATTGGCTGAGAGAAAGTTGAACAGATTGCCTACTAGATTCTTTTTCTTGTTTGCCCATGCTACTAGTTACTCAGTCGATCTGTTGATTTAGAGCCTTACTTTTAGTTGGTTCTAAGAAGTCCTCATAAATTACTCAGGTCCAATATGAAGCAATCTCATGTGGGCAAATTGTTGTGCTGGCAATCCAATTTGTGTGTGTGTGTGTGTGTGTGTGTGGGTGTGTTGGTGTGTGTGTGTGTGTGGATGACAGGTGGCAATGATGAGTAAGTATCTGGGTATACTATATACTCACACTGCTGGGGAGCAGATGTCAAGAAAATGCTGACACCTTTGATCACTAGTGTCACCGATATGAGGGGGACCTGGCCCACAGCTAAAGGCCATGACATCTGTGTTTGTGTGTCTGTGCATGTGTAATGTGGGTGTTTTAGCATTTTGTACATCTTGATCATTGTGTATGTGCGCGCATACATGTGTAGCAAAGACATATGAGCATGTACAATATTTACCACCCTTGCAAGTCATCATGACCACCTCGGGGCTCAAGTTGTCCTCACAGGAGTTGACAAATGCTTTGCAGAGAAATGTATTCTGCTGGCCTAGATAGCTCTCTATCATCAATGAGAGTGCATCGCATTTAAAACTTAACGTGCCCTTCAGTGTGGGGACAAGGAGTTCATTTGAGAAACAGTGACGTCGAGAAAGCGAGGCAGAGGAGAGAAAGGGGCCATGGCAAGGACGGTGCTTTTCCTCACCGAGGCGACATAATTAGCCGATCGTTGTCTCATCATCCAGGAACTCTCCAGACCCCCCTGTCCTGGGAGACGAAGCGATCAAAACCTCAAGCTGAGACACAGGGATTCTTGAAAGCTTCTTCTGTTAATGGCAGAAAAGAAGGAGGCAGAAACATGATAATTCGTAAAGAAAGACATAAATGCGGACTGTATGTTTTGCTGGTGTGTCTCCCTCCACTGTTTTTCCCCCAGGCTTTCACAGGTAGCTCAACAGCTCAACATACTGCAATTGTCTCTTTGCCCCCTGGGAATTTGCAGCCTCCCTGATTGCCTGCTTGGATACAGTAGACAGTATTCCCTACGTCTGTTGCTCTTCACACTCCTACCCCCCAATGTCTCTAATTTCCCCTCTAGACACAGAGACATGGATAACTAGACTACAAGCTCATTGTCTATAAGCCAACCCAGATGAAACTGTTTGAAAAATCTGTCTTCAGTTTTACTGTCGAGACCATCCTGGGTGGCTTACACAACACACCCTACGTAGTGGCAACTGTCTTATTTATTAAATAGCACTGATTTATGTGTTTTTGTGCAGGCATGTGCATCTGCATGTCTATATGTGAGTGTGCAAGTGATAGGAATGATGAATCACTTGGTTGTGGCGGCCTATCTTCATTCTTTCATCAGTCACAAATCCCTCTATCTATATTGCAATCTCTCTGTTATTTGTCTGAATGTTCCCTCACTCGTTTTTGCTTGTGATCTTCTTTAGCACATCCATTCTCACATCGTTATGTTTTTTTCTCTCCTCTCACTTCATGCCTGCATGTATTTTTCTCTGCAGATGTTTTGACCGACAGGGTTATTGCTCTAGAGGCTGATGCTTGGACACGGGATGACATTGCACTGCACCATGAGCTCATGCTCAAATTAGGGAGGATATCCGGAATCCATCCCTACACGTCTCATTTAATCATACAGGGCGGAGGGGAAACGTGTTTATGGACCTAATAGTGGGAGCGAATATATTGCGTATTCGAGTGTGTAGTGTGTGCGTGTGTATCCCGAGAATGATTGTGTTTTATCAACGCCTCTCTGGTCTCCTGAGCAGACATGACACATAAGGGCAGGATGTGTATCCCTCAGAGTTTGCAGACTCACTGGGGAAAAGGGGGGAAAGAACAAAGAGACGGAGGGAGGAGAGAGGGGAAAAGCTCAAAGCCTCTCACAGTCATAAAGTCACACTCAAAGCTTCCCTAATTACCTCTGCTTTTCATCTTCCCCTCTCACCTCAGAATGAAAATGTGAGAAGTCAGAGGAGTGGGGATTGGGGCCAAGAGAGAGTGAGTGCAAAAAAAAAGGGTGGTTACAGTGAAAGTGTACACAGGTGTGTTTGAATGTGGTCCTATCAGGTGTGTGCATAGCGTGGTCTGCCTTTTCAAGAGTGTTAAATCAACAGGTTTGTACCCTCTAGATTCACTTCTTCTGTCTGATAGCCCTCCCTCTTTCCTCCTGGGTGTCTCTCCCTGTCTGTGGTCCATGCTTTGCATGCTGGGTCTATGTGGGCGCTGTGCCAACAGCTTGCGTGCTGGCATGTGCACTGCAGGGAACCCTCATGTCTCAAAGATAACCCAGCTGCCAAGAGTCCACCCTGCAGAACAAAACCCATAAACACAAATTCTTTTACATCTTCTTCCTCACCTCAAAAAGACTCTTCATTTTTCTTTATCATTATTATTTCACTCCCCAACAGCCTCAGCCAATATAACATCCAAAGCCTAAAAAAAAATATGAGGTCTGTGTAGATTAGCCTGCCGCCAGTCTCCAAAGCCACAATTTGACATACTAGCATGAAATGAAACAGAGATAAATACCCCTTTATTTCTCTCATGGAATTATTTTCTGACACTACCATTACAAACACCATTTCTGATGCTGCCTCTCAGCATGCCTCAGCAAATGGTCTTGGTGTGGACTAGGCTTCATCAGTCTCAATACTATAGTGTGAGCACAATAAGCTTGATGTGCAGGAAGTTTCTTGGTAATCAGACAAAGGCACATCTCACGGGGCTTGTTCTCTGTCCAAGAGAATTTGGCTTTTCTGGAACACAATCTGTCTGTCTGGCTGATGGGATTTGTACTCTGCCGCTGCTGATTGGTCCAGCCTGGCCTTTTCCTGTGTCCTGTCTGACTCTGCTGCACCCGTCCTTCCCAGAATGATCCCACAAGCCATAAAATGTGTGTGTGTGTGTCTGTGTGTGTGTGCTAGGGCATGTGTATAAGATTGATACAGATCTGTGTGCATGTGTGTCTGTGTATAGCATCTGGCAGTTAAAAATCTTCATCAGAAAATGTCTAATAACCAACATAATTAACAGATCCCTTTTCTCCAGGGTTTTTCCTGGCTCAGAATAGAAATTTTTGGGCTTACTACGCACCAAAGAAAGCATGATTGGTCTATGTACAGAAAAGGGAGACAGAAATCTTTTATTTTCTTGTTAGTTCAGACCACCTCATGTGGTTTGAAAATTGTCTATAATGCTTAAACAGCCCAAAGAACTGGAACGCCTGAGTCTGGAAGGTAAAATTGTGATTTAATACTGTCATTAAATCACTGGTGGAGTCCAGCACAGCCTGATGGACAGTAAAACTGAGCGTGGCAGCTTCACAGTTTATCTTGTGTCCGCTGCATGTGTGTTGATAACAGGGATTTGAAAGTCTTTTTTTATCATTTCGGCACAGGTGATTTTACTTCTTTCAAGGGTTCCAGAAATTTGTCATTGCATGGAAAAACCCTGACATCTACCTTTGTTCATTTTATGATTGAGATATTGTTCAGGGAGATGAAAGTGGACTTTGACCAACATAATGTCATGCTAGGAAAAATGAGGGAGTATTGGGAGGACGTAGCACAAGGGAAATTGGCCAGACTTGCGTGTCTACGAGGGAGCGCTGCTTCCCTCTGACGCCTGTGGGAGATCAGGGTGTGTGCTGTGCTGTGCTTCGTATGTGCTTTAAATGCATACGTGGATGAGCATTGTGATGTACATCTCTCCGTGTTGTGACTCACACAGTCACTTCTGCCCAAAGTGGGCTGAATTTGGCTTTAAATCTCCGATCTCTCATCACCAACTCACTTCATCACTCCCTCACTCCTGTCAACCCACTTTCCTTATTACGCCCTGTGTTGGACACTCCTTTGCTTCCATTATTTTTTCCTCCTCGCCTCTATGGCTCCTAGCACACCATTTAGGAGTCCCCATGGTATGGCTTTATTCACTGATCCTACAGTCAGTCATCCATTGTAATCCAGGGGAGGACCATTAAAAGGAATGGATTGAAAAAAAAAAAAAAAGATTTTTTTTGACCGTGCCCAGCCTTGTCCTGTTTGTATGATCCATGATGGATTATGATATCTGCTGTGTTCTCTGCCAAAGTGAACAGACATGGGTCTGCTCTTAAATCAACCACAACAGTCTATCACTGGCAAACTCTTGATACTGGAACTTATAATGGAATTTAACCTTCGCAAATATTATTATACATTTATCTTGATTGTTAAGTATTTTCCTTTGATTTATTTCAGCACACAAAATGGATTGAAGCATTTCTTGGGTTGTTTTTAATGGCATAAATATAAGGGCTTAAGCCTTATCAAAGAGCAGTTTTGGCTCATAATTGAAACAATGCACCCTAAGTGAGCTGAAAAATGAAAACAGGGGCCACACCTGCTAAGAAAAGTGGATTTTTTTCATTAGACCCTTTCATCTGAGATTCCTTTCACACCTCAGAGTCAGTTCAAGGGTCTGTTTCATGTTAATCTCTTGTTAGCCTCAGTGTTTCCTTTACCTTTACAAAATAAAAAAAATCTGGAGTCCAGTCTCTAGTCATCATCAGTTTCCAATTATATAATGGGCTAGTACCTTGACAAGACTTTTTTGTTTATCACAAAGCCACAGGCTGTCATCAGTGTAGCCAGTTTTGAAGAAAATGTCTCCATTCTAGTAGATTCACTTCATCATGTTCCAGCCTGCAGAGTTAAAATTCACTGGCAGCTGATTTGATGTTGCACTGAATCTACTTTTTGTATTCAAATTCTTTCTTTCCTACATTTAAGTCCTTTTTTGGAAGTGCACATTCTACTTTGCTCCAATCAGCCAATCTAATATATTATACTATAAATATTTCACAGCTTAACCTCTGGGGTAAAACGTATGTTACAGTCCCTGTAAGATGTAAAAAGGAGAAGCACTTGGAGACAGTATGTGCAGTCATGCTGCTCATGCTACTACTTGTGCAGCTGGCATAGTTTTGTTGTAACTTTAAGCAGTTATCAGTGAGTGCTAATGCTTTTTTATGCATGACACTGCTGCTCCTTAACACTACAGTATATCAAAAGAGACACTGTGATTTATATACCAATAAACAAAAGAGAAATGGGGGGTCATTATAGACCTGTGGCCCCCTTAATGCATAGGACCAGAGGTGCTGTCAATCAGCCTGTCAACAGTCTGCCCTCATGCTGGCCCTCCACATCTCCCCTTTATGGCATTAGCCATTTGAACAGCCCTCCGTCCCACCCCTGCTCTTCCCTCAGCCCCTCACCCACTGCCCCTGTGCTCTGTCTCCTCTGTCCCCGTCCTTCTCTCGTCTGCTCATTCCCATGCCTCGATCATGTTTCCCTACTTTGGCCAGAGCTGAGAGCAGTGATCCCCCCCCCCCCCCACACTCCTGTC
>JAOWBC010000115.1:10465346-10476561 GCA_028566105.1 Hypoplectrus providencianus
GACTCAAAACAAGCGTGTTATTAGTTACAGACGAACCTTCAAGCAGGATGCCTTCTTCTAATGGAGAGGCAAATCCCTGGCAGGCTGAGCTGACGTGCCGAGTCACACCAAGCCATGCCAAGCCAGCACATGTGTATGGAAAAGGAGCTGTAGTGTACCAGAGTGAACTGCCAGACCAATAGTCTGCCTGGAAGGTGGAAAGACACATTTAAACATGTATAGACATTCAGAAAGTTGTTGGCAGAAACATCAAATGTAAATAATTTGTAGTTAATGGTGTTAAACATGCTAAAGCACTGGTGTGGTCCTTTTTTTTTTTTTTACTGTGGTGAAGAAACATCACAAAGCCTGAATGATGCTGCATTAAACACCCATTAAACACACTTACGTCCAGATATATAGACACTTACTGTATACACACATACATGCACAGATAGAGAAGGGATGGTTGCCAGGCATAAACACTTACCTAATTCAACTATGCAGAGAGAGACCCAGCTTGTATTTTGTGTGTGTATGTACGCATGTGTGTGTACGCCTGCTTGGTATTCATGGGGTGGCAGGCGAGCCTGGAGCAGAGAGTCCAGCACGGGGACAAGTGGGACAGAATTGAAAGGGTTCCAGCTAGGCCATACAATCTGGACCCAGCCAGCTGGAAGAAAAGGGCCAAGAGAATTGTTGCAGGAAAAGGAGGTGGCCCCCAGCCGGACACTGGTGGCTCCCATTTTCTGTGCTCTCTTTGCTTCACGCAAGCTAGAGTGCAATCATGAACGCTGACGTCGACTCGCTTACTTACGCCTCAGATACACACGCACTTAGCCACGCACAGAAAGCACATACTCGTATTGCCCTGTGTTACCTAGAACCCATGGCCTTTTTTAAATTACAGTATGTTTTTCTAAAGCCACAGTGGCCTTTCAAGGAAAACTGTTAAGTCTCCAGTGCACAACTACTGTGTCAGCACAGCCACCTTCACCCTTACACCTCCACACACCCCCCTCCTGAAACAAACCTTCAGATTTAACCACCTATTTTCTTATTTTCTTACATATTATCCTTACTATCTTACAGCAAAGCAAACAAAGTGCAAATACCTTCCTTAACCAACTGTTGATTTTCATAACTTATATATAATGTGTTAAGTCAAAAACAAAGAAGTAACTCTGCTTTTTTGCAGAGTAAGAATATTATATAGAGTTGTTATTAAAGGAATTATTGTGACTGTGTGGTTTTACACTGGGATATTATCCCAAACCATTTTGTGGTCGCTCTCTCTCTCACTTAGAGAGCTGCAGACTACACAGAGTCTGCACTATATGTTGCAGTACGTCATAGGGTAGGCCTTGGGTCAAAACACATATACTGTACACACGCACACACATACACACACACATCAACACACCGTGTGCAGGTATCAGGTTTTTAGAAGTCCTGTAAGGAGCCTGGATGTGCAGCCCACCCTGTGACAATAATAGCAGCGCGTGTGAGACTGAAAGGCAGCTATTGATAGTTATGTGGGGCAGCCGAAGGATAGATTCTGTTTTAACACATTCCTGCTCTTATTGAGATGGAGCGTGAACGTGGGTCAGAGGGAAGTGGTTATGGTTATGGATATTGGGGGAGCCTGGGGCTGGATTATGTCGAGTAGACACAATTAAGAGAAAATTGGAAAATATCCAGTAAAAGTGGCTACTCTTATTGGGCCCCAGTGCAAATGGTAGCCCCAGTGTTTAGTGAGGTTTTCTCCCTCTGAATGCTGCCCTGTTGAATTCATATTACAGTTCCTCCCTCCAGAGTCAATCATGCCCGAGAGGCCATGAGCTACTGTTTATTGACATGGCCATAAAAATGATATGGGTCATATGGCGTAGAGGGGAACTTTATATCTTCCACTTGCTAAAGATGAGTAGACTTTAAATCATAACATAGAAGCATGTTTTCACTCATTCACTAACTCATTAATTCACTCACTCAGTTGCTCACTGAGAGCTTTATAGTCTGCTTATAAGAAAATGGTACCAATGGTCCAGATTAGTGCAGTTTATACGCAGGTCTACCTTATCCGCTTGTTGGTTTTACCCCGGCTTCTCATTACAGTCTTATGGAGGAATGATAATAGCAGCCTGGGCCTTTAGATAATGGAAACAAGGGCCAGTGGGATGACTGGAAGGTTTCCATTCACCACGGCGGCACCTCAACAGACAGCAGCGGCTTACATTGCAAGCGCTTTTTCTTTAACTCTTATCCTACAATAAAATGAAGGAATATCATTGGTGTGAAAACAAACTTTGTTGTTATCACTGTTTCTGATTTTACGTCCCCTATCCCATTCCCGGCAACCCTGAATTTTTTATGTTTTTAGCAAAGCGATGGGCAATGTGTTGATTTACACCATATGTACCAGATAGGTTTGCAATACTGTTAGTACTGTGGTATCTAGTGTGGGCAATGTAGAAAATAAGCAGTTTTCCAATATATTTTCCAGAAACTTTACACTTATAGAACACACAATGATACTGAAGACGTTGCAGTATAAAAACCCTTATCACTGTAAATGGAAATGCTTAAATTGTAACGATGGTAGATACAGCTAATGGACATTAAGATCACAAGCACTATAAAGAGCAAAGTTAGTTGTGATTGCTGTAAAGTAATTAGACATAAAACGTTCTTGCAGAGATCCAATATTTATGCATGCAATTAATTTAATTTAACACTTGCACAAGCACTCGCTCACAAACTGTTTGACTTTTTACATACTCACAAACATCAACATAATAACAGCTTAGTTAAATAAACAGAACGCAGAACATGACGAGCACAGTTTTCGCGATCAAAACCTAATATAGGAAATCAATGTATGACAGAATTTCTGACAAAACTACTTTTTGGAAAATTCTGGGTCTATTCATCAAACCTTGGATAGCCAGGGCTGATAACACCAGCAAATAGCGGTTCATGATGTGCCCCATAGCACTGGCAATGTAAAATTCAGGTTACATTTTATATTTTGTACTTGCTGTAAGGTGTCTGATTGGGAAAAATGTTTATAATCCATATAACTGACACAGTTAATTTATGCCTTATCTTGACAGCCTTGATATTCTGTATTTCACTCATTTCATCTCATCGTGTATATTGTAAAGTTCTTAAATACACTTTGACATCAGCTGTGGGAGTCACCTGATATAAAAGGATCAGCTACACACCCTCCAGCCTTTAATCTGTATATGGTTTCTGTATCTAATATTTAAGATTTAGCAGAATAGCAGCTGACGCAAAATGTGCTCATGGCCAATCTATACGCTTAACCCATCTTTCTAAGATGTGTGCGCCTTTTGGCACTCGGTCCAACCCTCAAGCTGACGGACTTACTCAGCAGTCCATTAGCTAATGATGGTGGCTGCAGCCTCTCTGCTGCTCAGCCGCCCTCGTGCATCTTTTCCGGCTCTCCTCTTCCGTCTCCTGCGTCGCTGCTGATAATATGCTGCAGCCCTCAGCACCACAAAAGAATTCCCACACTTTTTCTCCTCTGCATGAGAAATGCAGTGGAGCAATGGCTGTGTGATTGATTGCTGGGCCATTAAATTTGGATGTGAACATAAAACAGTGGTCCATAGTATATTATTTTTTCTCTGTGACCCATGACTTGGATTGTTGGAATCATATAATTATAGAAATCATGTAATTTCTCAGATATGTAGTTGATTATAAGTTGATGAAATGTTCACAGAAGGGAGACTAAATGATTTGGGGCTTCCCTTCAGAGCTTGAGGTCTGCTCCTTAGAGGGACGGTTTCACACAGAATAAGAAATGACAGGAGAGAGAGGGATATTTTGTTTATGTGACTAATACATATCAATCACAAAGCCTGAATTCATAGTCTTGCTACACAAGTCATAGTCTGTAACTGGGCAAATGAAAATCTTTATTTGATTTAAGCAATACATTTTAAATTGAACAGGAAAATGAGATGACATGGCAGATATTGTCCATTATGCTGTAAATCAGGACACCTCATCACATATTATGTCTTCTGTCAAATATAGAAAGAAGATAAACTTTTCTGGGCCTGCTGATGAGGTCCCTTTAGACCATTTGGTTGGAATGGAGCATCTAGATTAAGTGTGATGAACTACTGTAGATACATATTTGTGTTGCAGATGGATAAAATATGAATGACGGTGGGCATGTCAGATGTGTAACCTGATCAGGTCAGTTATGCATTTTTAAATTTAATTGTCAGCTTAATGAGGCAGAAAATAAAATCATCAAAGGCTTATCAAACTGCTTTAAAATGAGGCAATTTAACATGGGGTGAAATGGAGATGGACTCAGTTTGGAGTCAGCTCCAAGTGGCCATTCTAGGAACTGCATTTTTTTCCCCTTTGCATGTTGGCTTTTCTAGCCCAATCAAAATATACCACCTTTTGGCCACTTGTTCACACTGTAGTGTCTTAATCTTGTACATCAACACCCTGCACCACATGACCTCTTACCATTTTGTAAGACCCTCCTCCATGTCTGTCACCCTTTAAATAGACCCTGACATCCCTGTTCGTCTTCATATTCCCAACATCCTCACCTGATGCCTGAGTGCCCACTGGTTTGGTGTTTTTAGCACCTCTGCACCAGCCAGCGGTCATGATAATGTCATGCAGCTGCTGCCGTGAAGTTAACACAAAAGCCTCCTGCATCTGTGTTATGATTTTAGTGGTAATTGCTGGTTCACTGGAAGGCTTCAAATGGACACGTGAGCTCACAAAGTTATACCCACCAGCTTATTTTCTTTGCTTGTGCGCGTATGTTCCATATTGCAGACACAGACAAGATGAACTCACTTGACCTTCGTCCGTCTCTTTTCCCTCCATCTCTGCGGTATCACACCACTTGGATCCTCTGAGACACGTTGCCACATTATGCGTCTGTAATTCTCGTAAATTTGTTTACAAAGATGGACAAATGTTGTCAACAAACTCCAAAGTAACACCCATATTTATAAGGAGAAAACCGAGGGCCTCTCATTTTTAGATCATCTGCGAGTGATTTAATCAGGGTAAACAAGCCTCAGTGTGGAGAGAGAAACTTAATGTTCCCTTTACTGATTGGAATCTCAAGGACTTTTCCCCGTGATATACGAGGGACTGAGTCTCTCTTTAATTAGCACTGACATCATTCGGATAAGAGGGGGAGAAAAGACGGGGAGGGGGGAGGACTGATTGACAGAGACTGCAGAGTGAAGACTCAAGAGAAAGATGGAGGCAAAGTGATTTAGAAAGAATGAAGAGAGACCTTAAAAAGATGGCAAAGAAGACTTGGCGGGGAGAGAGAGAGAGAGAGAGAAACGGAGCAGGGGCAGACGAGTGATGTTGTAAATCTCTCTCAAGGCTTTCTGGGAGAGGCCAAGTGGAAGGCTGTCACTATTCGCTTACCGAGCGGCTCAGGGGGCGTTATCCATGCTGCATGTTTTCTCTGTTAGGACTATTTTAGCTTTTGATTTACAGCACAATATTATCTCCTTTCCATACAAGGAGTGGATATGCAAAAAAACCCAAAAAACTTTAAAAGATTGAAAATGAATGGAGAATTGCAGAGGTTTTCTTTAACAGAATATCTTATGTTTTTTGTTGTTTTTTTTTGCAGTTTTAATATCGGGCATGTTGTTTGTGAGATAGAAAGTGGTTCTGGAGGGACTTGGTTTCTAGTTATTAATGAGGTATGTGCTTTTATGTCCAATTGTTTCACGTTCATCTGTGTCCGAATATTGGGAAAACCATGAATTGCATCCGAGGCAACTTAAATTGTTTTAGATAGAGTTGTAAAGAAGTTCATCCAGCAGCCTCAGACACAAGAGTAACATCTAACTTCAGTTACATGGAGAGACGTGGCATCCATTACACCGTTTTTCTATGTGTGTACAGCCATGCCTTTGAGTAGTGAACTTAAGGAAATATGGAATACACCCCCCTTATAATTTTTTTTGTCTTTCTTGTACAGTTTATATGACATGCACGTCTGTCTTTGATGCATTTTTCTGCAATTAATGCCCGTTCATATCATCATCAGCTTTAATCATGACCAAAGCATCTGAAGTGCTGCTTCATATACACATGAAGAGAATGAAGGATGGCATCAGTTGAATTGTTCAAAGCATCAGTTTAACATCATCAGTCTCATCAAGTGTTCTAATAGACAAGCTCTCTCACTTTCACTTTTACAATATTTGCCGTGTGCTTTATGCCTCTGCTCCGGTGACAGCCATGGCCAAAACCATTATGTTTTCAGGTTGTTTGTCTCTTCATTTGTTTTTCAATTTGTGCCATTGTCATGAACAAAATACCTAAGGAACGGCTTAAAGGAATTTCTCCATATTTAGCACCTAATTTTAGTGTTTTACCTGCAGTATTCTGCACTGCTGATATGGATTATCCCAACTTCATGCAATATTTGTAAGTGCATCTGTTATCTTGTGCATTTTTTATTTTAAAGCATGACTAAACTTTTTTCCCTTCCTTGTCCCTTATAGACTTAGGAATTAGTTTTTGAAAATGGGTGCCACATTTCGTATATGAGATATGTCTTTACTTCATCATAAGTAAGTTTGTGATGAGCACTTTCATTTAAATGTAAAATGAGAAAAACTTTATTCACTATGCAGGGTCAATAAGAGCTAAGACATATCTCCCCAAGAGACGTTCCGGCACTGATAAATACATTAACCTTAATTAATGCTTGGTGAAAGAGACCTTTTTATCTTTTTGTGTCATTCCTGAGTTGAATGACACAAATTGAAATTTCGCTTTCTGGCTGTCATTCAAGTTCACTGTCATCAACAGGTCGAATCAGAGAGAGCAATATCAACCCATATATTATAGATAAAATCTACCAAATTAAATCACATTGTAACCTGAGACCTTTATGCATTATCATTTATCTAAATAACTACACACAGCAAACTTCATCATTGCAATGTCATCCTTTCATTTCAGATAGCCAGAATTTGATAAAATCTCTACCTGCTCCACCCAGCATCACTTTTCATTGTCTTTGGATACCCAAAAGCCGATTACATTTTGGTTATTATTTCTGCGGACATTTTAGTTATTTTAATAGACTCTACAGTTACCCTCCTGTCTATTCTTTAGATGAAAAATTCAAGTCTACCGTCCGGGTCCTTAGATGACCGCAGCTTGAGACCACAACGGTCTGATTTAACTCAACACCTTAAAGCCTACATCTGTCTCTTTGTGTGGTTCACGTAAAACACAGCCTAACAGTGTTGTTGAGGGAGGAGAGAGACTTCCTTATTCCCCTCAGCCTCCCAGATTTTCCCAGATGGCCCAGGGTTTGAACTGGCAACTGTCCAGGCTTGAGCTTGCTTCCTTAACCTCAAGGCCTCCACCACAACACTGCTAGTCCTGCGAAATTCAAGTAGTCACCTTAATGCGTAAATACAGCAGAAAAGTGTTTTTATCTGGCTGGATTCTTGCTATACATTTAAGGGTTAGTCTTGGATGACAGTACACTGAGATAACAAACTGTTACAGTCGCAGTATCCAGAGTTGTTAGGTCAGGTAATTGTGGTCTTTTTTTCAGATTCCGATTACTGAAACAGCACATCTAAGGTTTTTGATGATTTCTCTTATTTTAACATGCAAGCATAAAATCTGCACTTTCCCCAAACTGAAACCTTGCTCCTGCACAAGTAGCAGGCCTCTCTCTCCCTCAGTTCATGCGTCGCAATTAGGAATGGAAATTGTTACTTGTTAAAACATAATTATCCTGATACTTGATGGCAAACACTCTAGTCGCTTGAAATGAAATGAGTGCCTTCGGTTTTCTTTGGAGAAAACATCATAAATATCCATGTTGCCAAAGTAACAAGGATCTTCCTGTGTGGTGGAATAGAAAACCCACTAGTATGTGAACCAGTGGCTGCTACTCATGTCCCTTCTTGGCTACTGATTGCATTTTTTTCTCTCTTTTAGCGAATAACCACATTGAAGTAAATCCCAAATTGAGTTAATTGCTCTCACTTTCTTCTTTGCTCTCTCGTTTACTCACTTTTTTTTTTTTTTTAGCATGGTAGCTGTTTGCTGTACATAAATGTCCGTTTCAAAGGTGGTCCAACTTAGTTCTCAACAGGGGCTTCTGTTTTGTGGTGTGTCCCTTCTATGACTGTGTCAATGCATCATGTTTTAAACACGAATAGAAGAAAGGCACTGCTGCTGCTTTTCATTTGTCTGTTTGAGAGCAGTCTGTTACACTGTCACTTACGGGAATGTGATTTTATTTGCTCATTTTTACTGGTTAGAAAATATTTCATGGCTCTGAGAAAAAAAGAAAAAAAATCATAGAGTGTCTCTAGAAGACAGTGACTGTGGTTTGGATAATGGATGCACGAAGCAGTCGTCAGAGTTATTCCCAGGGATATGAATGGAAGCAGAGACAGTTTGCTAGTTTGAGCTTCTTGCCATTCTTGATTCATGAAATGCACATTATTCACACATATGCATGCATGCTCATTAAATTATACCTTAGCACAATAATGCACGGAGGAAACATTGCCAAATAGCTTGAAGTTGATTCCTGGGATTAATTTAGAATGTAGGGAAGGCAGGGGTTGGTTAGCACATGACTATTTTCTGGTTCTTTGAGGATCACAGAAACAAAAATGTAACATTAAAAACATCTGAAAGTCACTTGCAATTTTGTGTGAGGATAACATTTCAGTTTCATAATATGAAAAATAAAAACATGGCCTGTAGACTAAACTTTATAAAAGAGTTTGTGAAACAGATATTGAAAATGTGTTACTTTCAGTTAGAAGGAATAGAAATCAGCTTTCAGCAGTAACTTAGCAGCAGTAACTAATTTTACTTTACTTGAATATTTCCATTTTATATCACTTTTTACTTCTGCTCCACTACATTTTGGGGCAAATATTGTACTTTCTACTCTATAACATTCAGCTGCCAGCTTTCATTCCTTTTCAGGTCAAACATCAAAAAATATTATACATTTAAATTGATTAGACATGCCTTTAAGTAGACCTTGTTAAAATGAGTCCCACTTTTAATTGCTCCCAACATAGATATCTATAGCATCAATAATATATTTGGAATATACCATATCTGAATGTGTCCATTCTGGAGTACTTCTCTTTGATACTTTAAGTACATTTTGATACTGGAATTTGGGTATTTTTACTTTAGTAAGTTTTGAATGCAGGACTTTTATCTGGAGTGGAGTAATTTCACAGTGTGGAGTAAGGGATCAGAATTTTGTCCTGCACATATCTGTCAACATCAGTATGTGACAGTGTGCATTTTTTGAGCTCTATTAAAACAGTGTTTAGCTGTTCACTGTTCATTAATTGGCAAAGCGCAAACATATTCTACTGTTCTACCCCAGAGTGAAACAGTGGGCAGCATTAGGCAAACAGTTTGCATGTGTCTGCACATTTAGCACACAAACTATGTAAAAGTGTAAAAAGGAGGGTGTTCACTGGCTGAACAGGCCCCTTTCATCCCACAATGCAATGTGCCCGGGGTGACAGGGGGCTGAGAAAGTTCCCTTAGCTTTACTGGGTAATCCCTTGATAAATAAACTGGGAAGACAAGACCACCGCTGCTATCTGTAAGTCAATACTCCCCGAGAGGAGGGATGGCCCTGGGCTTGGCGAGCGTGAAGCTGATTCTCTTGCTGCGCTCTTCTTACACTCTCTTGCCTCAGGATGATATGAGCTCTAGGTACAGATACACACAAACACACAAACACACACACAAACACACACACACACACACACACACACACACACACACACACACGTCAACTTTGAGCTAAAACCCAGCGAAACAGACTCTGGTATACACATTTGTAAGATAAAAATAAATTGCTTTTGAGTGGAAAACTCTGAATATGCAAACCAGTCAAACACATGCACATAGTTGTGAAAACACTGATCCATCGTGCCTTCAGCAGTAGAAATCAAATTTCATTGGGTAGCTCAAATACACATAGAATACATGCCTAAAGTCCTCCCATGTGGACTACATGCATCCCACCAATCTGCCCCCTCCATCAGACGCTGTCCTCAGGCAATCACATGAGGAATGCTCCACAAAATAGCTGAAATTGTGAAGGTATAACAAGGACAAACAGGTGCTCCCACACACACACACATGCAAACCAAGTGCTCATGCTGTGCCCAAATGGGATTTCCATTCTCACGCCATCAACAGGTCAGGAGATAATTGATTTATGGCCATGTTCTAGCCCATGTTATTATTCAACCTGTCGTCTGATTGGCTCTCAGGATTATGTGGTCATAAGATCCAGCCTATAAGAGCACGTCTTCATTTCTCAAGAGGATCCGTAACGAGGAGACTGTTTATTTTCCCTACAATGACTTTGTGTTCTGTTTACACTGTTGTGTGCTTAGTTAGGCATAAGAATGATTCGTGTCAGCGCTTTTGTTTTGAAATGTCGGCCTTTCCCCTATCCTTTCTGGCCTCTTCAAAAGTAGCTCGGTGGTTCGGTTTTAAAAATAATGGGGTAATACAAACAGAACTGCGAGTGACCTCCTCTTGATGTTCATATTTTACACGGATGTTTACATTTTTGTCTCGGAGAATAGCAAAAGTGTCACACAAAGGCAGGTGAGGAATGGCACTGGATTTAAAACTTTACTCTGCCTCTTTAAAAGTTCACAAATTAGATCCTGTCTTAATCCTCCCTTTATATCCACTGCAGACAGGTGATAACCTAACAGTCTGACCTTTTTTGGCTGTTTTTTATGCCCTTGATTAAAATTACTTTTAGCTTCATGCAATGTTTTTCAAACTTAATGCTTAGCCTTTAGGAGGAACAAACTGCTCATTTGTTGCAATAAACAAACACTGCGGCTCAGTTTTTATTTTCCTGCTCCTTTGAAGTATTTGCATCATTCAGTAACCATTCCCCCAAGGATTGAAATATAATTATTCAATATGATATGATATGTTTAGATATTTTAAACAGCATTGACATTGTCTGACCCAAATGCCAGAATGAAGTGGAATAAAACAGTGGAATGAAAGAAAAACATTACAAATGAACAATTTCCTGCACAACTATAGCAAGCATTGTCAGTGATTGGTCTCAGTTCTGCACCTGCCCCTCGCTCAGCCTGCCAGCTTCACCACTTTCACACAAACACACACACACACACAC
>JAOWBC010000115.1:10497027-10516884 GCA_028566105.1 Hypoplectrus providencianus
TATATATACTTTGGCACATTGAGCACTACCAGCCAAGTGCTATCTAGTTCCATTATATTCAAAAGAAGGCAGACACCTCTACGGCTTAAATCTCCACTTGACAACTCACACCAGAACAGTTTAGATTGACAAAAAGCGCTAAAGGTAAGAGTTTATGTATATATACACATTATTTGGGGGTGAACTGTCTCCTCAAGCTAACTGCTTTGAGTTGAGGTGATTGACATTGAGTTTAATGAAACTAAATTGTTGAAAAACTGTATTAAGCCTCTGGGGTCACATGACTTCTTCATGATGTCACAGCATAAACATGAAGCAGGGTGGAGCCCTGCCGCTACCTTCCTTCCAAAGTACGGGCCTGGAACTCCTTGTCATTCCTTTGTTTAATGATGATCGGGCAGGTAAAACTGGAGATAAGGTAAATCATAAATAGAATACAAATTTAGAACTAGATATTATCCTCATTTTACCTCCTATAAGATTTATTTTCAACATGTGCTCACATTTGCAACATTTAAAACTTTTCAAGTTCAAGACGTTGCCCCAGTAAATCGACATGAAAAAATGTAATTATCATGTCATAGGTGAGGTTGTGCTGGAAGAAAAATGATAAACATGCTCAAACACAATGAGGGTTGAACTCAGGCTTTCCTGGTTAAAGATTCTTCCCCTGCTAGTTTTATTCCCACAATAATACACAAAACTGCCACAACCCAAGAATGAATTTGAGATGTGACATTATGAGATTGACATTATCAGGGAGGCCCAGTGATCCAAATGTTAAATATTATGAAAGATTTGTACAGTCATGCTTTGTTTGAGGCTTCCATATAAAGATCTGCCTGTAAGCCTTGTAAGAACCATATCTTACTCTTAACATACAAGCTTTAAATGAGTCATTGCTGTTACAAGCAGAATAGCCTGGAGGCATTATCAGACTCTCAGCTCAAAAAAAAAATCAAGCTGGTAAAGCTGATGGCTTCCAGTACACAATATTGGCCACACGGGTGCAGTGTAGGATTATATTTTGCTTCCTGATAGATTTGCAACTAAGTCTGAGGGTTTGGTCTTGTACTATATTGAAATGTAGTCCATATGCATTCATTTTTTTAATATAATTTTTTTCTCGTTTTTTTTTTGTGTGTGTCTGCATGAGGCAGTATCATGTCCTTTCATCATTATGCCAGTGATTTGAGGCAGAATTACGTGCCGACAGTACATGTTTGATCTGTTGGCTTCGTTCAGAGAGCAGGGGAGTATATACATTACACTGTGCTGCAACTTATGATTTGCTAATGTCAGGATTTGTTTACACTGCCACAGGCATGAGAAGAACAGAGGGAGAGAGAGAGCGCGGTGAGACAGAATGTGGGGAAGAAAGCAGGTTCAAGAGCCGTTTGTTGGCTCGAGTGAGTCACTTACACCAAATTAATTCAGCTCTTTGCAGTTGTTGTGATTGTTAGATAAATCGATACTCGTTCATTAGCCTGGAGTAGCATTGAAATGAAACATGCTTGGCTGTGTGTTGGACTATAATGGGCTAATGATGAGCCAAAGTAGATATTGTAGACATCACCTAGCCTGCAGACGGAAATAGAAATAGATGAGTAGAATAGCCCTAATGATGAGTATCAAACGCCTCCTGGGTACAAGGTAATCACAGTGTGTGATTACCTGCAAGTGTATGCGCATGCTAAGTGGATCACTATGCCCAGTCATAGATCATTTTCCCATCTCTGCGTGGCTGTCTTTAATCGCCCTGCCCTCACTGCTCAATCCTTATTCCAGATCTCTGACTCTCTTCATCTGGGGCCCAGGTCACAGTGACCTAGCGAGCATACCAAGGCAGGACCAGACATGGGCTGAGAGACCTTGCTGGCTGTAGCCTACAGCAAGGCTTGTTTGTTACCACAAACAGGAACTTCTAAATTTAAACTTTTAGGCTTGTTGTACCCAGGAAGTGTAAGCGTAACCTTGGCCGGCAGTGCAGACACAAAACCAAATCTGCTAAAACCGGCTAAATGCAAAAGCTGTTTCCCTCTGGAAATTCAGCAGTATTTTTTTTTCTAATATCACTTTGGCACTGAGCATTTTGGAAATCCTAATTCTAAAGCGAGTTCCATCTTTTTATGAGCAGTGGGCCACAACTTTACCAGACCACGGTCTACTGGCTCAGAGGCCACAGGGGTCAGCTTTCATCTCCATCCACCCAACAATCTGATAAGACATGACCAATCAACAGCTACCACGCTACCATGCTGATTACACAAACAAACACAGCAAACATCCAGACAGGCTGCTTTGCCTCACCACATGGAGCTCTGGTCCCAGTAGAAAGAGGGAATGTGCATGACACAAATAAAAGAAAATCAGAAATGAATGACTGTGTATGAAAGCCCTCAGGAGTAGTCAATCAGAGAAATATGTGTTGTCAGTGATGTGCCAAATGAAAACAGGATGGAGGAGAAATATTGATTGGATGCTTGACCTAACCCAATAAAAGACCATATATGTGTTTGAAAGCATTAAAAAAAACATAGAAAACAAACATACAGCATGAAGGGAGCCATTCATAAGTGCAGTAACACCTTTTATTGCACTGTAGAGGACAGGCTTTCAGTGCGTAATAGCCATGAGTAATTTGAGCCATTGGACCTTCAACCATATAGCTGTTACAGTGCAGCCACTCAATAAACCAGCCTGGTCTTGGTAAAATCACCCTGGGACCTCTTAAGAAGTGGCAAAGCAGTTGAGACCAACATAGTGGTGTGTAATTCCAACCCAACCACACAGCCATAAACAGCCATATTTCACTCGTCCACAGCGCCACAAAGACAGATACACAACAAGCTCAGCACAGGTGTCGTGCCTCAGGTGAAGTCAAGACAAAAACTGTAAAGATTCATTAACATAAATGTCCCGGACCAGAATGTTTCATCTTGGCTGGAATGACATAACCCTGCAGTTAGTGTAACCGGAGTAAGAAACAGCCTGTGGACTGTTTGTGTTTGAGTGTGGAGCCCCATCATTAATAGTAAAAAGACATGTCTTCTGCACTTACTGCAATTACTCCAGCTTAGTGGTTCCCAACCTACAGGGCAATGACCCCAGAGAGGTCACAAGATGATGAACAGGATATGAGAATAGAAGCACAGCTGCTACACAAGTTTAGTTACTTTTTTCATAGTTTGATACCTTTGATGCTATTTTTTTATTGGTAATTATTAAAAAAAAAAAAAATCGATGTCCAGCTAAACTGTTCATAAGTAGAAAATGCACATTGGTCTGGAAACCCTCATTAGATATTTAATTTTCAAGTGACATAATCAAGGAGCAAGACTAAAATGTGCCCAGATCAGCCTATTATTAATATTTGGAATAAACATGACAGTGCAACAAAGCAAATAAGAGAAAACATGGTTGACTGGTCACATACTTTCTTAAATATCAGCTAAAAATTACATTAAAATGTCTTGTTTCACAGTTTGAGTCTCATGAGTTGTGCTGGACGCCAGACATCATATGCCACATGCCCGCCAGTCCAGGCCTGGTGGAAATTTATCAGATGGGAGAGGGATCAGGCGGATCTGCCAGAGCAAATAAAACATGAGCTCAGCAGATTCAGCTCATTACAGGACAGTTCACATCTGGTAGATGTATGCACATGTGACACATTGTCACAAGACAGTGCTTTGTTTTAAGGGTCACAGGTCAAAAACATTGGGAGCCAGTAAACAAGGTTGCATGCTGTAAGTTCAAAGCACTCTCTGACCCAAGCATTCCCATCTAGAAGAGGACACAGTGTGATGAACTAAAGATGAATGATTAAGTTGAAAAAAAACAAGTTTAAAGAGGTCCACATCATCTCATGATTAGTCATGCAGACACTTCCCAAACACAAGGAGCAGCTAGTCAGTATGAAATCATCAAAACAGTTTCCAACTAACTTCAAAACAAGAGAGCTGAGATTGCTGGGTTCAGCAGCTGACTATGTTTTTGATCTTGTTTGGAGTTGCCAACACTACTGCTGTGCTTGTGCTGCTCTTTATATTCCTGACCCTCCCTGACTCTGCCTTCATGTCTGACTCATCACCCAATACAGAAGCTTGCCAGCCTGCAAAGAAGCATGACAGAGGGCCCACTGGGCTACCGGCCAGGTCTACAAAATCACACAGCACCCTTGACTCAGCTCTCAAAGAGAGTAACTGGGAGCTTCGCAAAATTCTGACAAATAATTTGAACTTTCATTGCCTGGAACTACAATCAAAAGTTCTAGGTTCAGCAGTGGAAACTGGAAATTTAACAGAACAGTTGCCTCTTTTTTTTTGTTTTCCTTGAGGTTGAACTTGGGATAACTTCTTTCAAAATCAGCTTTGTTATCCACATTGTCATAGTGCTACTCAACATCCCTTAGGTTGCCGTCTCCCTGGGACAATCTTTGCCATAGAAATGTTTCCTTCTCATAGTCTCAAGCTTCCAGCTGGAACTCAGAAGAGGTGAGGTCAAAAGATAGGAGGAGACAGATAAAGGGGGGAAAACACATCTCTGTTGTGAATAAGGAGTATTTAAAATTAAGCCAAGACTGCATGCCCCAGGTACTGCTGCGACTTCCAAGTGACTGCAGCTACTGGTGGCGTTCAGAGTGTTCATGTGGTTACCAGCTGGGTTACAAAAGACAGCCATGAGAACAAAGAGCAGAGAAAGCAGAATGTAATGGAGTGTGTGGTCGTGGGCAGAGAAACCAGGAGGAAGAAGAAGGACAACTTGAACTGAATACTCGGCCTCTTGTTGGACTGTGGGAGATTGTTAAAGAACGCTAAATAATCGGCGGAAGGGAGGAAAGAGAAAAGAGAGAAGTAAAGCATAGAAGAAAAGCACACTGTTTGAGCTTGCCTGCCCTGCAGATGCCCTTTCCTGATTTGCTTGCTGTTTCCCGTGCACATTTTATGATCTGAGTATTTCCTCACTAATAAAGTTGTCTTTGAAGCACAGCAAGCTCCAGCACATTTAGTTGGATATCTCCTATGACAACAGCCAAGATTTCAGCAGTGCTTAATTTTGTATATAGGCTTATGTTCGAAATATTTATTTTCCCTGTGTTTATCGTTGGGAATCCATGATAAACTCAGACCCACCACAAAGGTTTGTGGTATGGCTGTGTGTGTGTAAGTACACATTGCATAAGGGGGCACAGGCTTGCGAAACACATGCATGTGTTTACATATGTTCATGTTTACCATCCAAGGGACAGCATGTGCACATATGTCATGTTGATTAAATGTTGGAGAGGCGGCTTTTGACCGGTTGCCTGTTCATGAGCTCGGTGTTAGTACGGTGAATGGTTCCTAATGGCACGCAGTGTGTGAGAACAGTCTGGCCTTTCAGAACAAAACCTCCTGTTCAGAGTATTTCAACATGTCCAAACCTCGTAAAGCTAGCTGGCTACAAACATCGACTCAACCCCTCCCGTCCCCTCACGACTGGCCTCACTCGTGACTTCAGGTCCTGCTGTTCCAGGAAGAGAAAGTTGTTATGCTATATTTTACAATGTCATGGGCTTAGTGTTATGGGTAACATCAGTTATGTGTTATGTCACTTCCAATCCAATCAGCAACATACAAACCGTCAAGATTCGATTTTTTTCAGTAACAAATCTTAAAATGATAAGTCATATGTTATATTCTGTTGATTTTATTTTGTTGATTTATGTACTTACATTATCCCAAATGTTTATTACTATTTAAAACCTAGACCAGGAGTTTAAATCCTGTTTATGGTCTGTTACCATTAGGTTGCCTGTCAATTGCATCATATCCTCTTTGCACATGCATCGGTGATGTCTGCCAGAAGCTGTCACAAATTCATTTTATATACAGTTTTAATCCATGTCTTTACAAAATTCTTGTAGAACTTGGTCATTTAGTCTTTATCAACAACATAACTTTAATTGTTGAAGGACATCGGTTGTCCAATCTCTGGATCTTAATATATCAGAGATGCATTCCATGCACAAGATAGCACCAGCTGAGTCTGCAAAACAGCATCAGAGGAACATTGACTTTTCATGTGAAACTGATTTATTCTGTGTTTTTACCCGTTTTTATCACAGCGTGTGTTTATTTTGAAGAGTAAAAGACCTTTGCGGATAATTCAGCTCCTGGTTAAAAAAACCTCCTGAACATGTGGAAGTTACATTTCACAGCAACAAGCTGAGCAACCTGCACTGCAGCTAGCTAAATTTCACAGCCCCACCAGGGTGTCCTCCGTCCACCGAACAGCATCAGAAAAGTCTGTTTCCAAACTGCTTGATTTCATATTCTTGAACATTTAATCAATCCTAACTCATATCATCGCTCATCACCAAACTCCACCTTTTGTTCTCCACTGTTTGGATTGAGAACTGCAGAAAATTACATACATGTAAGAAAAGCACAGCCCCAAAATACAGGCATCTACCAGTGTGGGTAGTAAAGAATGTGCTATCAGTGAAATCAGTTTTGGCTTGAATATAGATATTAGTGCATCCCCGCAGGTTAGACTCTTCTCCTACTGCTTTGTGTGTGTAATGAAAGAGCTGCAGAGCAAGAGTTTTAACATCTTGTTGTTGCTACTTTGCAGGAAAAATTGATATTGCAATGATAATGTTGAGGTAATTGCCACTTTGGCGGAACAGACATTAAAAGTGTAATGCTGGCACGACTTGAATGTGAAATTATGTACATGAGAGGCAGCCAAAAAAAAAAAAAAGAAAAGAAAAGAAAACCAAACACGTCATAAAGAGCAAAAAGCCTCAAAGATGACATCTCTAAAAGCTACAGCTGGCATGACCCAATGTGTATTAATCACAGACCTCAACACATGTTCAATCTTGTATATCCACAACAGCCGGGAGGGTGTGGAGAGGCTTTATTAATCATGATGAACCAACAATTTGGTGTTTACCCTGACAGCAGTACCACCAGCTCTAATCCAATGCCCTCCCTAGCTGAAATAGTACCACCCACAGCCACAAAAATACACACAGTCACACAGATGAACGCTATCTCATCTCCTCTTAATCATTACTCATTGACACTTTTCCCCTCCACAGTTAGATCTGATTCAGCCGGATGTTTGTTTCAGAGGAATCATTTATCGAAATCAGTTTCCATGTAAAAATGTGACCGCCAAGGATGCAAACATGTTTCATTTCTAGTATTTAGTAAATGCAAGTCCAAATATTCCAACAAATATGAATCATTCAGTATTACTCCAGGTTTTTTTTAGATTATGTTATTTAAATCAAATGAACATTCATGTGAAAAGTTAACATTGGTTCAAACTGAATGAAGCATGATGGAAATTCATCATGGGTTGTATGCTCAGTCAGCAGTAGATTTACACATAGCTCTTTTTTTGTTAGTTAAATTGCTTGCATTATATTGCTCAGAATGTTTTAACAACACACTAATTCTCTAAAACTACATATAATGCTATACCTGACTAGTTATCAAGGTTAATGGTAATGAATAACTATAATAACTAATCTGGGTCAATCAAAGTGAGTGGCAACTTACAGTTTTAATCAATGCCATCATGCAAATTAATTAATATAAAGTTCTGCTTTCACTTTCTATGTCACATATTTCTATAGTTCTTCTCTAAAAGCATTTTCTAATGACTTGTAAAGGCAAGCATTGCTAGTCACAAATACTTATAATTCTTATAGTTGTAATGCATTATAAGATTTTTGTAGAGCGATGTGCAGTATAGTCAAGTCTCTACACACTGCCAGTATGGGAAATAATATGCAAGCTTGATTTTAATACCTTCAGTAAGTCTCATTTGCTCAGTATGTTTTCTTATTCAGTGATATTATCCTATTGATACACTGCACCAGGACTTTGATCTAATAAACTTGAGGATTTCATGAAATGTGCCGCTTTTGAGTGAGTACAAGATGATTATTGATTGTAATTACTGAGCCAACAGTGCACTTAGAATTCCAGGCACAAAATGTCAAGCCCCAGAGCACGCCATGCAACCTTGGTGTGCTCTTTTTTTTTTCTTTTTTAATCCTGATGTGAATTTAGAAGCGCATCAAAAAATATCAACAAAACTGCCTTTAATCATCTCAGAGATGATGTACCGCCATTTCTCTCCCTGCCAGATACTAGTGGATAATCTCATTAACCATTGGGATCCTGGCAAAGATCTCTGCAGGCAGCTTGTGGTATGAATGCAATTATGCAATTAGACAAATTAAATTCCAGTAGGCCTACCTTCTCTATGTTTATTTTATAGTGACTAGGGGTCAACTCCAGTAATCATAGTACTGTTAAAAATAAGGCATGGCAGAAAGGTATTTGTATTATGTTTGTTTTATAGAAAAATATGTGTTTTTCTAAAAAGAATAACTGCAAAAATGAAATACAATCTGAATCCTCAGTTAAAGAAACATATGCACACACTGTACATACAGAAAACAAGACGCTAATTGAATCCCTGGTGAGTGTTGTGGGCTCATTAAACCTTCCAGCCAGACCTCTGTGATCTGTCAAGAACCGAGCACACATGAAAGACAACCATCATCTACTTTACCTGAGGCCAGTCCGCTCAACGCCCCCTCACTCTTGCGATGGCCAGCCTTCTCTATACCTTTTATCAAATGTTTACACACCCTCGCAGTGTTATTATTCATGCTGTAGCCTAGCTTTGTTTACAGCACAAATATCGAATTGTTCAGGCACATGAATGCACTCAAAATGCACTTTTTTTCTGTTATCTCCCTGTACACCTTGAAAACTGAATATTTAATTTCTGTTTTCTGCCTTACAACCCACAAGCATTCCTGCAGGCGTTTGAAAAGATGAAACTAGTTCAGTTTGGGGTCAGCACCGGGGAGTGGAGGTCACTGACAAGACGAGAACACACAAAGCTGCCTTTAGGACAGTTCATCAATTGGGCATTCACAGAGGAATGAGTCAATTTCATAGAAAAGAGTCAGAGGCAAGAGTCAGAAGCCATACATGTGTTTGCATACATTTTGAATGTTTTTTAAGGCTTGAGACCACCAGAAGACAGCATGGCTTGCTGATTGCAGAAAGATGTTATTAATTTAGTTTCCACACCAGAGAGATATCATTTGGTTGCTGCAGTCTTTTATTTGTCTTGTACCATATTCTGCTTTATGTTCATTTTAATTCAATGGGACATGAGGCTATAAAAAACATTTTTTGAAACAGTAGATTATTGCACTTGGCGGGAATACTATCATAACATCTGATATATGCTTTAGACTCATGCAGAATCACAGCATTGATTTTCTGTCTATCAGGTAAATAGCTTTTGTACGTCCTGCAGCTTCGGTTGTCACTTCCCCTACACGATATCAGACATACCCTGCGTTGAAGCATTCCAGGCCTAACAGGCTGCCAAAAGTCACCCTGACACTTCCCTTTCATTAGCATCCCATCTGATGAGCTCATATCCGCGCCAACACTGTTATCCCAAGCCAAGGCTGGAGACAGACGCACATATGCTCTCTAACACACAGGCCCCCACTTCCAACCACTGCTCAGGGAGCTCTTTGATTCGTCAATTTATCATGTATGTCAAAGGGGGAGGTTGAAAGTCCAAAAGCTATCGATTGTTTCCATCTTGACAAGAGAAGATTCAGGGCCGCCAGCAATTAAAAGCTTCAATTGTTGTCAAAGCAGACAGTGGTTTATGTGTGTGTCTGTAAGAGGCTGAGGGAAGAGGTTGAGGGGGGTGACCACTTTGCAAATACACAAAGTGAAAGAAGCAATTAAAGGAGAAAGAGGAAATAAACAAGAAGGGATGTAAAGTAATGTGTAGCGACAGAGGGTTAAGCTCCAGATTTTTGCATTTTTATGGGCCCCGATCCGTAAAGCGCTGTTTCAGCATGTTGAGGGAGCACAGACCTTATTGAGACATTGCTTAGATCACAGGCCAGAGATTCTCAAGTTCAGCACTTTTATGATTGCTTCCACTCATATTCACATGCATATATACAAGCGTGTGCATGCACATCCACACATATAAACACGCACGGGTCCATAAACACATTCACTTACACCATCCATAATCACATTATCAGCCCTCTACTGCCTGTAGACGCATCAGCTGATTGGATGCCAGAACATGTCATTCCTTGCTGTTAAATCCTCCACGCATGGAAGATTAGCATCAACAAATAATTTTCAAATTAATTTTGATAATATTATAATGACTAGGGTGAAAATATAACTTTGTGTATGTAAGGCAAAGCCTTTAAGGTTCCATAATAACAAATATGAGCGTTTCATGTTTTTTCACATGAGGGAATACAGGACAAAATATTCCATATTTTTGTAGGCCAATCCAAAAGTTAGCACAGCCATGGAGTCTATTACTAATTCCCTTATGGGTTTTTTTTTTTGCACTGGATTTTGGATCATAGCAGAAAATAAGCTCTGTGGCAAACACATGTTTCTGATGCTCACATGTTTTTTTTTTTCAGCAGGATAATCTTCACAAATGAACACCACTTTTATGATGTTTGAAGTGTTGATGCAGTCAACAGAAATAGTTCCCGTCCGTGTCTGGTGCAATGCAGTAAATGTCCCCAACAACCGCTCCAGTCACATTTAGCCACTGGTTAGCTGCAGCCCTTTTTAAGAGCCATAAAACCGTTGAATTTAACAATTGGGGGGATTTATTAACAGATTACATGTCATGCAAAAACACACAAATATTTTTTAAGCTTGTGTTGACCACAGACCTAGAGACTCACAATTCTAACAGTAAGGAGTTGTCATTGTAAACAAAACGTAATTAATGAATATCTGTACATCACATTTAATATGGCAAATAATGTTTAACCTTTCTGTAACCCAACCCAAAAGATTACATTCAGTTCCAGTTTTACCTCCTTTTGCTTTATTTTACTTTTAGTGACTCTGTAAATGGTGGTACTTCTCAGTGACCTTTAACAGAGAGAATAGTATAAAAAATAAATAGTAGGGCCAAATTTCTGAATGCTTTACGGGAAATAAATGACAGAATGGCTCTGTGTGAGTGAATGAGAGTGTGTGTGTCACTGAGTGTGTTACTCCAGTACGGATTTTTCCCAGCTGGACTAATCAAAGAGTTAGAACTGCCTGTACTGTATCCTCAAATGCTTGTTCATAACAATAAACAGCAATGTAATCCGTTCTGCGGTTCAAACATTTTCTACCGCTCAAACTATAAAATGCTAAATCAATTAATTACAGAGCCTAAACAGTGCTTTGCTCCATCATGATACTTGATTCGTTTTCAGCCAAAACAACTTTTGTGTCCATTAAACTAAATTAGAACACTTTGCGTCTACATCAGGCAGCTGCTAGAAATGTTAGCCTCCCTGACATCAGCTCAACAACAGCTCTGACAAAATCAACAGCTATAATCCCCGCCGAGCTGCAGGCCCACGGAGCATGCCAGGGATTAAAGGGTCCAGCTCACCACGTCTCTCTATTTCATTTTAACAAGGCTGCGCTCAGTCATATTTTCATTTCAAATATTTTCAATCACAGACGATCATAAAAGCCGCATTAAGTGATTTTTGACCACATTTAATGCACAAATTATTGCATAATGGAGCTTTTAATGTTTTCTGTCCAACTTACTCAGTGTTTCATCTTTGACAAATGAGGCCCTATTGGATTTTGGTTTAAGTTAAAGAGCTGCAGCACTCTTGACAGACTTTTAAATACAGACATTAAAGGACTAAATGATGAACTCAACTAAAAAATTAAACAGTAACATCAGTTTGGTTTTTAGTTTATTTGACAGTAAAAGCAAAAGCTTATTCAAGCATCTCAAGCAACTTTTCACTGTGGTTCTTAATGAAATATAATAACACATAAATACATTAACAATAAAGAAGCCCACAATAACAAACACATACAGTGCTGCATGTTAACAAACAGAATAAAGCAAAATCACAGCAGAATATGGCTGGTGTTTGGTCAAGCAACCACATATTGTCAGACATACTATAACTTTCTGGATTTTTTTCCTTTATTTGACACCTATAATACCTAATTTTTCCCTCTAAATATCTGACTCTGTTTTTCTTGTTCACACAGCTATACGGGCAGAGTTGTAGGAAACGGTCTACACGCCCAGAGGCAAAACCCAGAGGTCAAAGTTCGCAGCCCGAACCCCACCATGGCTGAGGTCAAGGAGAGGTTGGAGCGCTTCAATCAGGTAGGGTGATCATTACTCAGCCTGAGGACTGTCCTCCACATGAAGTTCAATATGGAATGTATAGTTTTGTACACAACACTGTGTTTTAGCATGGAAGCACCGATTCGATAACAGGACCCATTTAAATGAAAAAAACATTAAAAGTGAATACATATTTCAGACTTAACTAATGTCAGTTGTTTTGTGCCTATATTTGAACAACTGTTGCCAGTTTCAGTACTTTACAGCAGGTCAAAAGTTATCAGTCAACCAAAGTATTACGCAACCAACATCAATAAGCCTTAATTGAAAGGGCTTTTGTCTAGTTAGTCTGTCTCAAACAATATCACACATTGCCAGAAGTGCTGAAATGTCCTTGCCATTTCTCTCAGATCCAAAGAGTTGTTTTGAGCGCAGAGGCCGATATCAAAGATAAATGAAAAGGATAGCGGGTGAAAGGGAGATGGTGACAAAAAAAAAGTGAATTACTGTGGAAAGGAAAAAAAGAGAGAGGGATGAGAGGCGGGAGCAAAAGGTCAGGAATGAGTGACAGATAGGCAGGGATGACACAAGCAGCTTCAAAGTGACACTGTTTGTCATGTAGATGGGGTTTAGGGCTGAAAAGGACCAAGAAGAAAAGGGCCATTTCACACAGTCCCTAGAGGCCATTTGAGGAGACAAACGGACCAGGATTCAGTTCCCCTCTGCCTGTCTGCCCTTTTGTTGCCCTGAAAATTGTGCCCACAGATAGTACACCAGCCATCCCTCACTTTCTAAATCTACATCCCTCTTTCTTTCCCCAGTTTTTGGTGCCCATTTGATCCCTGAAGCTCCTAATACACATCAAACAGTTCACAGCCGCTTCTGTCGCATGTCTTTAATCTCTTTGTTAATGCATTTCTATTTTGCTGTTCTTGCACCCTATATCCCCACAGTTCCTTATCAATATCTGCCCACCATCCCCTTCCTTTACTTTCACATCCATACATTTATTTTCCATCTCCGTTCACATATATCTTGTATCTAACATATATCTCCCAGCCAGTCTGGTCACCTGTCTGCCTCTGACAGCTCAAGATCATTTCTGTCCGACCACAACATCCCATTGTGCACGGTGGCTGTCAAGTACCCTGTTGTCATGGCAACTATGCAGAGTTGAGCGGCTGTCCTGTTGACATTTACAGGGTTGAAAAGCCTACCTTGAATCTAGACCAGGCGGCAGAGCTTGGCTGAGCTTTGTGCTTATGCCAGATAAGAGCAAAGGATCACAGAGTGTTAAACTGCATAATGTGACAGGTTTTCCAAGGTACATCCAGAACAGTTAAGCATCCACAAGAGCAGAAATATTTTTTTGTGTGCGCACACCTGCATGCATACAGACATTTTTACAGCAATGCAATAAATTAAACTGCAGCATCAGATGTTGCAAAATGTTTGCCCATTGACTAGTTGCTTTCTGATTTTAAACATTTACATTTTTGGCACTCACCTGTGACTGTTACTAACCCTGGTTACTATCCAAACTGATTCATTTAGATCAAAGTGGTTTTGTTCAGAATTAGATCATCTGCCAACAGCTCTAATAGCTAATAACATTTAAGCCTTAAAAGGGCTGTGACAGGCTTTAAGGCACGCTCAATAATTTTTGGTGTATCACCCCCATATTTCTTCCCACCACACTGTAATTTGGGTCTTCTTAACTGACTAGTTGGAAAAAACTGGTCTGTTGTCAAATATTTACTCATTCATCATTTTACCACAAGAAACTCTGATTTTGTGTTGTCTTTGGCTACCTCTGTAACAGAAGCAGACTCCCCTTAAAAAAAATTATTTTAATGCAGCATGGTCTAACAGTGTGAGCCACTCCATCCTGGTTCTGGTTCTGGTTCCCCCATGCCTTCTTATCCTCCAGCATTACGGTGAGAGCCTGCCTCCAGCGGCGTAGCATCATCAGCAATGTTTTCATTTAATTCAAAGCAAATTTGAAGCAAAATTTTAAAATGTTTAAAATGTCACATGAAAAAATCAACCAAGAGTGGGTTTAAAGCAAATAAAAGAAAGCTGCATAAATGTTCATAGGTCAGACGATGGCAGTGTAATGTATTGCTGTAGGCTAATTCATAAGTAAATTATAGAAATAGAGATTGCATGAAAGAGATAAATAAACAACCAAAAAAGTTGCTAATATTACAACTTTGGCCAGCAGAGAAAATTGAGGAGTCTTTAAGAATTGAATTCACTTGGGCAACTTAGAATTGTTCTTCAATGTCAGCTCATCTCGACTGGCAGAGCTGATCAGTCATGTGAATTAAATGTCAGAACTGAAAAAGCTTTTCCAACTTCTCTTTAGCTCATTTTCTGTTTTCTGCAGGAGAAGAAAACTACCTCAAGGAAAAGTTTCATGCACGTTGTAATAAATGTTGTAGTTTCAATCAACCTTTTCTTGTGCATATCTCTAAAATGTACAGATACATGTGTTGATGTAAACAATAAGCTCCAAATACCACCTTTTCTTTGACCCCAAATGCACCAGCAGGAGGGCAGCACTACTCATGGCCTGGGTAGAAACTGTTGCTACTAGCCACAGAACTGTCCGCCTCCCAGTGGAGCCCCAACTGCCGGTCGGACTTGGATTAAAACCAGATCTGGGTCTGATTGTGGCGGGCTCGCTCTGCCTTAGGCCCTGCTGGTGTCTGAGCAGAAGTTCCAGGTGAACCTGCATAATTTCATCTCATTTAGTCAGAATCAGCCTCAGTGACACTGTGACACCCATTAGGAATAACTATAAAAATAGCTTATACTTGCTGATGATCCTGTTTGCTTATGTGGGTCAGTTTCACATTTACACATATACAGTTGAAAGTAGGTGAAGTAATGTTATTGTTAAGAAAAAGTAGGAAATCTCAATCTTGTCTAAATCCCCTAATACAAGCCACAAGACAAATATCAGTATAATGATGTCACTTGTCTTGGTGTCTGCTTTTTCGAGCAAACAAGGTCGTCACTTGTCCCCGGCTCTCTTTATCCTTGCTGCAGAGCCCTCAACAGATGTTTGGAGACAGGGCCATTATATATAATCTTCCAGGTGGGTGAGTCAGTTCACAAAATAAGTTCCTATTCAGATTGGTTTTGGCAAGCCCATCTGGATCCCTCTCCAATTTACAAACTTTACTGGACACACTTGGCGCCTTTTAGGCTGTAAAGTTAATTGCGATCCAATCAGGAGGGAGTCGTTTACAGATACAAAGCATTGTCGATTCACACAGTTTATATTTGTTTGTGCAGGACCGGACTTAATGACTTTGGACATGAACACCATGATCAGTCAGTAATATAACAGTAAATTATATGAATAAATCAATGATAGGTCAATAGTTAATAGTAATCATTGTGTGGATCCTGTGTGGATAAATGAGTTGTTTCTGGCTTAGTGCACAAGAAAAGTTGTTCAAGTTGTCGAATGATAGCAGGAGGCATGAAAGTCAAAGTTTTAAGGCATCAAAGTTTTTCAGAGTCCTAAGATCCCTCGGTGGTACAATACTACACCGCTGTTCGCTTTGATTTTTGAGAAATGAAAACAAGCGCGCCGCACACAGTGGGTAGTTAGGGGGGACTGGGAGTATGGAGCGTTCCCAGCAAATATACAAACCCGGCCCGACTCCATTTAGAATGCTTGAAATCTCAGCAGCAATTGAGCCAACAGTTAAAGGCTTGGCATTGATCAACAACACCTGCAAGCTCCTGCTGATATGTTATGGCAAGTCTGTAGAAAGAGCCAGTAACGTATCACTGATTACATCTTTAAATAAATGTATTCCTTTAAACATCTGATCTGCTCTTATTAAAGCACAGTCTGGTAGCCCCACACTGAGTATTAAAAAAAACCCTGACCTTGACTGTCAGAAAAAGCTTAACAGGAGGGAACATAGTTAAATAATGCATTTGCTGAGATGCATTAAACTTATGTCTCTACAATTGTTAATTTTGCTTCTTTGTGTGTGTTCCTGTACTTGTATCCTTGTGACAAACTACTTTCTGTTGTCTCAGTGAGGACAATTATGAGGAGCTTGTCCTTTGAAGTAGTGAAGACTGATACAAATGATCTATTTGGGGTTAAGTTTTGATTTCTATGCTGGTGTTTGAAGTACAATTAGGCATCTCTGTGTGTGTTTTATTTTATTCTTGGACTGTGGTTATTTTCAAAAATCTAAAAATACACACTGGACTGTTTTAAATTGCATGGATAGTCTCTTTTTTTTTTTTTTTGCATAAAAGGTATTGCAGGTATTTCAATGAATCGCTAATCTGAGCTTTTCCAAATTTGAATAACCTCCATTTCCGGGATTAGTGAGGTTAAGACGTGTATATTTTTACCTACTGGAGAGTAGTTAGACCCAAAGCACTGCGGCACTAAGAGGATTTTGAAACTGCTGCTGATGTATCACAGACTATGACCCCTCATCTACCCATGGCATTTTGCTCTTAAAGCACTCAGAGCTGCATACAAAATGAATGTGAATGTGTTGGTGTGCACAATCATGCCTGATCCACACACAGACTGGCAACGTGTGATAGACAGGATGCAATAAGAGGGCACACAACTGCTACACACATGCACATTCATGTTTAACACGTCTTCCTGTCGAATTGGATACATAAGAGCTGGAAATAACACACAAACGCATACGGGACAAGCCTAATCTCTTGCCCTCCTATAAAACGGTCTATTAAGTGAGAAGGCTCAAGTTATGGTCCTCCCCTGTGTATCTCTCTGTGACTATCCTCTTTCTCGCTCTCTTTCCCCCTGCCTGTAAATATTGCTAATGTGGACAGTAAATGTTTCAAAGTGGAGTTTTGATTCCCGGCCATCAGTCCAGCTGTTTTAGGGTGGGGATCCTTTTCACAATGGTCTATCTGTTTCCATGCGAGCACTGGGGCCAGATCATTTGTCAGTTTGTCAATTTGCACTCCGGTAAATGCAAAGTCAGTGGCAACACGCAGTGCGGAAGAAAAAACCCCAGACGCTCATTCGCAGGCTATATTTTTCTCAGAAACACGCACACGAACACACAAACACAGCCAACATCTAACTAAACTGGATGGAGTCACTTTCTGTCTGTCTGTCTGCCTGTCTGTCTGTCCGTCTGTGCTTTTCTCTACAGTCATTCATCTGATCAATTTCACACTTTTGTGGGTGTATCGATGAACACGTAAGGAAGTGTCAAGTGTTCTACATATGTAAGGTACACGGTGTGTAGTGTGAGAGGGGATCCTCCATTTCTTCCTTTCACTCACTGCACGATATTCAGGAACAGACAGAGACTACAGATGTTACACTGTAGCAGACTGAAGCATTTCACGCATCAGCAATGTAGCTTTCAGAATGAACACTTTTACTCCCTGAAATAGTCTGTTCCCAAAAAACACTGTTGCTGTTAAACAAATGATGTGCATCCTAATTGACAAAGTGTTGCCTCAATTATATCTTTGCAAGTGGCTTAGAAGTAAAAAAAAAAAAAAATTATATAATTATATTATATTATATAAAAATTATCTTGATCTTTTGCATATTTGGGCCAATAGAGCAAGCACTGTATCCTTTAGCCTTGTCTCCCAGTCACTCTGCCTCAAATTAATGGAAAAAAAAGGAAATAATTCTGGATTCAGAGGATTTTTAGTGACTTGCATAACAACATGATAAAATGGTTGTACTGGGAAGATAATGTTCAATTAAAAATCCTATGATTTTATTTCCTTATGTAATTCTATGAGGCAGGGCCAAGGGCTGTTTCTGGGGGTTCGGTGTACTCTATGATTGCTGGGGAAGGCAACTATATCATGGCAGGTGTATTGCTCATGACCCAAGGAAGCACAGTGTCAAGTGTGAAGTTGTTTGGATGAACAGTTCTCAAAAGCTGCAAGCATCAATACCGCACGGCAGGCTAATGGCCTGTTCTCAACAGGCACGTTTTGAACGGACACTGCACTAGTCATTAGAAATGGGGAAAGCTGTGGTGGATGGAGAGTTGGAAAGACTCCAGCATCAAAATCCAGTACAGAGAGGCCGGTTGTATGTGTGATTGATGAGATCGACTACCGCTTTGCTGTCTGGTTTGGCCAGTGGCCCGGCCAGGTTCCACATCAGAGAAGCCTTACTCGTGTTTAACACACACTCAGCACAACTCCTGTGTGGATCCAGTCGATCCATGGATCCATCAGCTACTGCAGAGACTCAGAGTTAATTTGTGCTCTCGGACTGCTCGGGATGCACTTTAGAAGACTATACATATAAACAAAATGAATGTTTTTATGATAACTCTGAAAGTGCAGAGGGTTAGTCTTACGAGAAACCCACAGTTGGTTTTCTGGCTTCAATCTGCCTTTCACAGCATAGGTCTCTTTTATGTTTTAGCAGTGCCTGTAGCAGTCAGAGAGTGTTTGAGCTTTACAGAGTTACTGGATGAAGAAAGAGCTGGGGCTGAGCTGGCAGCCCGTCACAGGGAGGGGACAGATTCTTTCCACTTGAAGAAGATGATGGAGCTGGCCTTCACAGGAGCTCTGCTGCTCTTTGCTGCTGCTGTGGCAACGATACAGCAACAAGTCTCACTGCCCAGGCTTCTCTGTCAGCCTGGCAGCCAAACTTCATGAACCCAGACTTTAACTTAAGCATAACATTTTTTTTTTTTTTTTTACCATGATAATTAGATGCAAAGCTCATAAAAACTCAATGAACGGCGACTGTTTTTCCACATTGGGTCATATTTACTCTCCCCATTGGTTTCAGTTCCATGCAGACAGTGATTCTTGTCATGTGGAGGAAATACGTGACCTGTTTCTGTTACTGGCACAGAGTCACTGCATGAAAATCCCCTTTTGTGATGTGATATGGTGTGCATTTGCAAAGTGAAACACTGTTCCAAAGGTTATCTGCGACAAGGATTATAGGCTCACATGTCCTCCCATGTTTAGTAAACATTACTGAAGGAAGGCGGGGATTTTTGGTTTTTGTTGTTGTTGCTTTTTTTCTTAAGAAATGGCAGGATGATGAACTATCAAAATGTTTCCCCATATGGGCTGATTTCCTCTGCACTGATTTCCCTTTTAGATTACATTTTGATCCTGAAACTTCCAGTTAAATTAGATTTAATTTAACTCAGGAAATGTTCACTTGACTTCTTAAACAAGATTCACATCAAAACACCAATACTGCTTAATTAGGATCACTTCTCAGAATTCATCTTGTGAATTAACTTTCCACGAGTAAGTGCATCCTTAAACCTTTAAAGAAAAATATTTTTTTTGTATATAGTAATAAGTATTTAGCTTCCATAATGAAAACATTTTACATACTGTGAATCCATGAACAGCTAGCTTAAAACAGTCTTATGTAAAGACTGCGGTTGGAATTCAAGATCCATAACACATGCTACTATTCAACTTAAAATCACAAATACTCTGAAGAGTAGTATACTAAGTGCAGTCATTGATATAAAGAGAGAAAGGAGAGATCGAGAGACGGACAGACAGATTGACAGATGGAGAGACAGAGATGGATAGACAGGCAGAGAGTCAGAGAGACAGACAAAGAAAAAACAGGACACTGATATTTTTCCTGTTCTCTGTCTCCCCTGCACTCTATTAAAGTTG
>JAOWBC010000115.1:10536896-10547421 GCA_028566105.1 Hypoplectrus providencianus
ACACACACACACACACACACACACACACACACACACACACACACACACACACACACACACACACACAGCCATACACATCCAGCCCATAGTTTCCTAAATTAACTCGATGGATTTGTCTTTTAATAAAGTCCTTTCCCTTCTGCCACAGTGCTGTTTCCCTGAATGAGTGCATGATTCTGTCCCTGCGTTGTGTGCAGGATGTGTGTCTTTGTGTGTGTTCTTGTCTACAGTATGTATGACGCGCTGAGTGAGAGAGATTAAATCTTATCAGTTGAAGACAGTGGAGGGATTGTTTGAGAACAGTCTGCTTCTTCCCTTTGCTTAAGTTTGAGGTTTTAATCTGTGTGGCAGCAGCAGCTTTGTCCCGGCTACCAAAAAGAAACAGAGGAGATGAGAATAGGAAAAAATGGAGAAACAGCATCAGTAGCAAGCTAACATGGTTGCCCAAAGAACCACCATGCAAATGTCTGTGTCTCAGAGTTCTCCAAACACATGATGGCCAAGGCGTTTGCTATTCCTCCCACTCACCTTCCAACCCTTATTCCTCCCTTCCTCTCTCCTTGCCTTCCCATCCCTCCTTCTTCTTGGCTTTAGCCCGAGGTCCACCTCTTCTTCTGTGCCGCGGCCAGGCTTGTTAGAAGCAGCTGTTGTTGCTCCTTGGCCAGTGGGAAATGGAGTCTTCTCCAAACACACAATCTGCCCATCTGGAGAGGCATTAGTTGCAAAGGACATTATGAACCATTTCTCACACGCTTATCCAATGCAGAGGTCAACAATATGGCAATGACAGAACATCCTCTTTAACCAGATAAAGGCTCATGTTGTGCTAAGCAGCTTCTTGTTCTTTGTGTAGTAATGTATCAGATGAATGGTAAAATGTACAGTGACGTTATCCCTTTCCACTTCATCTTCATGACCCTGTCCTCCGCAGGGCTTAATGACCAATTCAAGCTACCACATTCTTTATACAAGTTTAGGGTCCACACACACATATTAATTAATCCTACATTAAGGTCTGTAGTCTTGTACAGACCCCAGTTCTATTTGTCTCTCGGGTTTCCATCACCCTGTTTTTCTCTGTCACTGTTAGTTCCCCATTATAAATCTTTTTACCAATCAAATCACATTTGTCTCTTACTGGTGGGGAACATATGCCATTGACTGTTGTTGTAATGGGAGAAGCATGTCAACGTGCCATGGCAAAGCCTTGAAGTTCCCCGGGTTGATTGATTCCATCTGCCTTGATACGAGTGACGATGGATCTTCATCCTCATACTGAAAAGCCAAACTAACTGTTTCCTTCCTCTTCTGTCCCTCTCCGTCATCTTTCACTCCCTCACACCCGCGTTATTTTCTGTTCCGCTTGTACTCCCTTTTTCCCCCCCGACCATATTTGGGGGATTTACACATGAGCCAGCTTATGAAGCATGGCTTATCTGCTAACATTGTCTCATTATGACAACAGCATCACATTCCATTATCCTCCTGCTCTCCAGGTTTTCATTTCTTTGTCCCTAAAGTCATTGCTTGGTTTTGCAGACTTATTACACATACAAAACTCTTTTTGAAACTCGCTTTTTTCAAGTTTCTGCTACTTCTGCTTTTCATCTATAGAGTTTTAAGAAATAAAATTAAAGTAGGCTGTTGCTAGTTGATGTATGATTGGCGTGTCCTGTTTGTTTCTTGTTGGAAGTCATGCGTTGAATGTCTTTTTTTCTTCCTTATTTTACAACATAAAGCCATCTCTTGTCAAGAAAGAACTGATGATTTTGCCAAAAAGGTCATCCTTAAGAACAGTCTAAATCTAATGTATTTGTCAAACATAGTGTAGTCGGTTTAACATCATTTAAGTCCAGATCACAACAGCAGCACAGGTCAAGTCACTTGTAGTTATTTTTATAGCGCTAAATCTCAACAGAAGTTATCCCATGATACTTTTCATCTAGAGCAGGTCTACACTATACTTGCTACTGATAATTTACAGAAAATAAGGTGTGTCATCCAACCTCAGTGGGGGGACACAATCTACTTTACATCTTTGGGCTTTTGAAGGATCTCATCTTGGCATAATTAACTTACAGAACTTCTTTTGAGCAATGTAGTGTTGTGTGAACTATTTGGATTATTTATAAATGAATCTGGAAGTAAAGGAGACATAAGATAAAAATCTCTTTCATGTCTTGTCTTTTTTTATACTACTCCCAGCTGGTGGAACTCTAGACAGTCACCTAGTTTGGCTTCGACTTAAAACAGAGCTTGTTGGATGATGAGTTGAATGAGTATTGACTCTCTGCCTTACAACTTCATTTTATTGCTTCCAATTTTATTTTATTTGAAAGTTCGAGAAACATCCCATAAGCTTGCATTCCAAAATGCCTACCTTTTATGTATGTATTAAAAACGGACACTTTAACAAGTTGGCAGCGCTGTTGTCTATCGCTTGTTCTGGCAAAGTCCCGCTTCATAATTAGCCAGTTGGTTAGCCTGCAGTGGAGTAGTAGTATTAGTGTTGTTTGGCCCATTCAAATGCTGTTTTCTGACATCTCCCTGATGAGATGGAGCCCATTTCCATTGAAACAATAACAGCAATCTGATTTCAGTTAAATTATGTCTTTGTCTATTGTCTACTGGAACAACAAAAACCATTGGCACGGAAAACACTCCACTCTCTAGAGCCCTGACTAGCCCAATCCACACACGCATACACATGCACACATACAAACCAGAGTGCGCAGTAGGGAAGGGTTGATATGCATTTTTAGTTCTACAAGAGAATCTATTCTGAGATTTACACATTTGATCATGTCAGGCGTGAAAGGAATAAAACTTAGTGAATGACAGCCCAAAAGAGAAACACATTTTGTAAGTCTGGAAAGAAGTGATTTAGTCAGGTATCCAAAGCTCTTGCGTGGAGGGCTATAAATTTCCACATTTTATATGGCTGTAATATCTTAAAACTTATCACACACCCGGCTGTCAAGTTGCTTGACAGTCAAGTCGCCACACACGGGAGAAGGTAACTGCATTTAATTAGACAGCTGAATTCTAGACACATCAGTTTAACACACACTGGTGGAAATCATCGAAACTTGGCCTGTTTTTGTCAGTGATAGCTTAAAGAGACATCTTGACACTGGGCTTTGGCACTGTCACTATAATGATAACTAGCTATCACGACACACAGTCATTGTACTCTTTCTCCCTGTATTTATTTCTTCCTTTCTGTGTCCTTTGAAATCAGACCTCCCTGGTATCACGCTGTCCCTCTTTAGGAACTATCAAAGGGCTTGCAAAGCCCCTAACTTGGGCACATGGGTGAACACTAAATGTATGGCACTTGTAAGTTCTTAGTGATTCAGGTTACTTAATTGGTAACTGAGAGAGTTTGCTGAGGGTGGTAATCTGTCTCATTGATGTACATAGCTGGGATGGGTTTGGTCCGTCCGGGATCCATAAAGAGGAATGGAAAGAAAGATGGGTAATGAGCAGAAGGAATAATTTCCTTTTGATTTTAGAGGCATCAACACGCTGCTGCATACCACAGGGAAGTGAGATCAAGAGAGGGAAGAGATGCATTCAGAACCAGGGTGATGATGAAGTTTGAGAGAGACTGTAATAACAGCCAGTGGTAGAGACATAGGTTAAGAAAAGCTAGGAATGTTTCCCAATGTCAGCGGAAAATTGTGTGTAACTTTATATGTGTGTGTTGTGGGGACTGTGATAAAATGTTTGCTTAATGTCTGGCCTCATCACCCTGATTTATCTCTGATTGGCTGTAATGGCACAGTTAGGGCTGTCCATCATCTGCTGCTGGAGATTACACACCCAGTCAGTCCTCCATCATGATATGTGGGTAGAGGCCAAACGACACAGTATATAGCTTCAAAAATACATTGTAAGAAACTTGGACAAAAAAAAATTAAAGCAACATTATGTGACAGTTACAGTTAGAAGTCCAACTCACTTCTAAACTAATGTTATCGATATAAACAGCTGTACAGTATAACCATAGCAAGCCAGCTAAGTTTACTTATTGGTTCAACAGCAAAAAAGGTCAGTTTGTCATCTTTTCTTTTTTCTTTTATGATCTTACTCCATGAATGTTCTCGTCACATCCAGAGAGGCTTCCTCAACCTGCTCACCACGCTCCAGTTCTGCCACAACACTGGCAGCACTCCCCGCTACCACAACTACAGTGAGCAGCAGATAGCAGTTAGCTTACTTTAGTAACACAGAAAGCTTTATACCATTAATAAAGTCCATGTATCACCAGAAGCTGAGGGCACAAAAGGACATCAGAGAGAAAACCAGAACACATTTTATCCATAAATATGATACATTTTGCTAAAACCTGTGGTGTGTTAGTGTTAGACAGCTACTTCTCCCTGTAGTTCATACCTACTCCCCAAAGTTACATAGAGAAAGATCAGATGTTCAGGGTGCAGAGTGGGAATGACAGAGGCACCATTCTCCCACTGACAAGTCAGTGTAGCATCAAAATGATTTTAAAGCTAGTTCACCTCATTTTAAGGTAAAATCCTTGCTTTAAAACTGAGTTGGTAGCTGAATAGTAATACAGTGGCTCAGAAAATGCATTTCTTAAATGTTTTATAGCTCTCTTAAACATGAATTATTGCTGCTTTCTTCTGAAACACGCACAGCTGTGCTTCCTCTGATGTACATGTGAACTCACTTTAACTGTAACAGGCATAATCATACATCATTTTAATGTCTGATTGTTTTTGAAACCCCTTGGAATGGGATGATGGGAATGGTGATTGGATGATGATAAGCCCTGTATATAGAATTTTACAAGCCCGAAGGACTCTGAACATTAAAGCAGATTACCATGATTACAGTAATGAGTCAAATCATTTATCTCTATCTGTTTCTCTATTCCTTTTTTTTTCTCTTTCTGTCTCTTGCAGCACATACAGAAGCCTCCAGTGAGGGAAAGCCGATTGGGAGACAGCCTGGAGTTGACAGCTCACACCAGAACCCATCCAAGCCTCCCTCAGTGAGGGTGATTGGGGGCTCGTCGTCTGCCAGCTGGGCACGACCCTGGAGCCTTGCACTGCTCTTTGCTGCACTTTGCTTGCAGTGGACCCTGTTCTGATGCCAGCGCCCTCTGTGAAATCCCCCCACCCCCCCTTTTAGAAACCACATACATGCACAGAGACACTCATATCATATACATATCACGCATAGTATCCTTACTCCGGTCCTCAACGTACATGGATGGATGGTGATGAGGGAAGAATGGAAAACAAGTGAAGGTGTGGAAGAGAAGAGGACAACGTTGTAGGAGACTGTAGACGGGGGGCTCTTGCAGGAACGTGTTGTCCTGCAGCAACACCGATGTGCGTGTTTGCACAAGCTAATCTCATGCACGCTCATCTACAAAGATTAGGCTGGCTGCTTCTTCTAGGCTGTTTTGGGGCTAGATGTTTGTGTATAGAGACAACAGTACAGCCCCACAAGTCACACAAACACACCATTTGTGGTTCAGAATGGGACTGCAGCATTCTGATTTTACTTAAAAGCGCTTACACATACGCACCCTGGCGTACACGTTTCACATTTACAGTACAAATACCGCTGTCTTCCTTTTCTGCTGTTGGTTTTGACTTATCCTGTCAGGCTAAAAACCTCATCACGGCCGCTGCACCATTTGCCAGCCAGGCAGAAGAATTCAGCTCATTTGAAAAAAAAAAGAAAAACTCAACTCATTTTCTTTTCGAGGATTAAGGAATGCATGATAGATTGATAGATCAATCCCAGGTGCCTGGCCCAGAACAGCAGATTTGATATACTCTAATGACTGTGTACCTTGGCGGGGATTAGAATGTAATGAGTTCACAGGTAGAGCACGGGCACACTTGCACGGCTGAATGCGTTGTGCAGACAAACTAGGTGTGTATAGTATGTAACTGTATATAGGTGGAAAGATTTGACGAAGTGTATGAGGTTCTGATTCAACAAAAAGCTCTTAACTGATTGAGCTGAATGGGGTTTTCTTTTCTTTTCCCATTGCTAAGAATGGACTGGGCTTGTCTGCTCCATACTACATATATAAAACAATGCAAATAATAAAAATACCTATAGAGATTTAATTTCTGTAAGAAATAAAGCAGGAATGCGCATCATTCTCCAACTCGACCCATTGACATAAATGGATACATTTTGGATGTTTGAACAAAGCCTGTACATTGTTGATTTATCTAATGTTTATTGTGCATCCGGTTTTGTGTGTTTGCTTGTTGAATTGCACATTAATGCATGTTTACCTACCTACCAAGTTATCAAAATTGTTATGGTAGATACGGGCCTTCTTACAACCGGTTCCAATGTTATCACACAATTAAATGGGCATTATCAGCCATTATCAGCCTCATAGGTATCTGTTGAAGGGGTCAGTTCCACCTTCTAGTGGAAGCATAATGATAATTGGTCAGCAAAGTGCAAACCCTTTCGTGGCTGTTGAAACTGCTACAAGAGCAAAGAAGAGAAGTCCGTGGAGCAACATCAGCAAGTGTCCCAACATCTGTTCATTAACATAATATACCCAATCCAAACCATGATCTTTTTTTCTTAACCTAACCATAAAGTGTCTTTTTATTTTGAATAAACCTGAAGTTCATTTTTCTAAACTTAACCATGTAGTTTTGGCACTGATCAACCATCAGCATCTGTAGTATGTTAAGCAAGCATCTTTGAAACATCTCTTTTGAGGCTGATGATAACTGATAACAGCCATTTAATGGGCTGATAACAAGTGAAATGGAAGCCTTATTTGAGGAAGCATCAAAAACTCATAAATTGCCTTTACCATTACATCTTGCTCATGGTGTAAAGCCAGGATTGACTTTCCTTTCTCAAATGATGGTTTGGAACTTGAAAACAAGAGGAAGGTTTGGCTGCAGAGCCAACACATGCGGATTCAAATACAAATTTACATCCACAAAAAAAAAAAAACCAATGTGGAATATATTTTATATGGCTGGGTGCAACTTTTTTCCACTCTAGAGGTAGCCATTGTGTAAATTCTTCTTCATGGATTTATCATACATTTTGCCAAATAAGCTCTAATGTCACTCACTCTTAAGCAGACCATTCCTTGGAATTCCAACAAAATAAAAGCAAAATCTTGTTTGTTTTAAATGATTCCTCATGGGGATGGAGCAAAAGGGAAGTTCAACAAAAAAAAGTGTGACTGCTATAGTGGCTTGTTCTCTATACCTGTTTCCTCTCTTGTGCAGATGAGGACGGTTGATGTACCCGTACAATAGAGTACCTGAGTGAATGAGAATGAATGTTTGGTCAGTGCTATGCAAGTACAGTATTAATAATGCCTAGAAGCTACACAGATTCAGTATCTAAGCTAAACAGGTCTATACACTTACATGGGTCTACGTGCAGTGAAATACCTCTTCCATTAACCAGTGTGTATTGTAAACAACTCCTCCTCTCCCCACTGAAAAGTAACTCACCGTTGACTCTGCCTAAAAGTGGAAGAAGGATGACCCGCTTAACTACTTGCATATACATACAATTATACATTAAAGCATTGCAGTTGATGAAGAATGGCGACGACTGCGGCTATGTAAGGTTTTAGCAGTTTAAATGTGTCACATCTTGTGTTCTGTAACCACATTTGTTTTGTTCATATGATTTCCTCCATGTATGTTTTGTTCATGACTGTCGTTCATTGCACCCACAGATCACTTACAGCCCTTTACCCTCGCATGTGTATAAATGTACATATTTTAAGTCACTCCGCATTTGTTTTGCGTCTCATTTCGTCTCTTTTGTATCAGTATGGTACAGTGCAGCTGAGCTCTATTAAAGGTGCTCTGCTTTGTCGCTCGTCTCAATAGTTTCTCATTAAAGAGTGCAAGTCACAGTGATAAACATCAGAGTTTTGCCAGGAAAACATGTTTATTTAAGGTCCGATACGCCTACTTGTTTTCCCTGATTAGTCCTTTCTGAGGACTGTGGGCTCGTACAGACTGTGCTTTATTAGCAGGTGTAGGTGTGCAAGCTCTTAAATATTTCATGCCGACAGCACTCACATTGTCACTGTCCTCAAAAAAGGATATTAAACTGTGAGGCGACTACATAATTCACACCTGGTGACACTTTCTAAGACTTTTAGAAAAAGAATTTGACATTTTGGGAAGTATACTTAATTAACTTTCTTGCCAAGTGCAGCACATTGACTACATGAGCTTGCAAACTAATATTCCTCTTTTATTCAGAATATGAGAATATGACAATATTCCAAATTTAGTAAGGGTCATATAAACAACATATTCCATGTGTATATTTGGAATTCCAAATGTAGCCTTTCCCAATTACGACATGCTGGATATGTCTATATTATTCATGTTATAGGAGCATTCTTTGGCAATGTGTACAGCTCATTCAGATTTTTTTGTTGTTTGTTTTTTTTATGGCAGTTTGGGTCACACAGCTTCTTGCCCTTTGTATGGTCAGCCCTGTGCGTTGTGTACAAACAGCTGGTGGAAAGAAACATGCCCAAAAGAGAAACCCACACTCTGGTCAGAAGGAGAAACACACCTACGTTTAACATCAGGAAAGTTTTCAATGTCAACAGGACTCTGAATATGCATAAATACTGCAGCAACAATCTTTACCTTAACCAAAAAGTGGGTGAAGAAATAAAAAACTACAGGTCCATCCACAGAGTCCAAAATTAGGCAATATAACAGATGCAATTTGTAGGATTTCGATTTTGGATTTAAACTATCTAAAAAAAATGATATCATCAATTGATTGATGCAGATATGATTTTTGTTCATGATTAAAGAAACAAGATTGGCAGAAAGTGTGTTTTATAGCTGCTACAAAGTGTATGTTGAAGTAAAAAGAGCCAAGCTGTCTCTCTCTTCTTTCAGTCTGTTGGCCGAAGCTCACTAGTTAACTCACAGACATTAAAGACTGGGACTGATCTATTCATCTAACTTGGTAAAAAGTGAGTATGACATATATTTTTCCCAAAATGGTAACTGCTTAAAACCAAGAAAACTCACATTGCACCAGCTGGCTTCCTGTCCCTAAAAACACATCAATGTCTAGATTGTGAGCGCGTAGGCAGGGTAAGCCGTCTCAGTCTGACCTTCTCTATTTGCATCCAGGAAGCCTCTTGCTAAACATATCAGTCCGTGTTTGCACCAGGAATAGAGGCAGAGGGGAGTGTGAGAGAGCAGGAGACGTGAAAAGGTTTGCTGCTGGAAAGGACAGTCGGTCGTGATGACAGCGGCGTCGACAGTGACAGTTTGCTCGCTCAGCTGATGTGTGGCTGACCCGTTGGCTGCTGCTGCAGGGGAAACTTTGCCTATTCATGGGCTATAATTGCCCCGAAATTAGTCTGTGCTGTCAGCTGCAGCGTTAGCATCGCTGTTAGCCGAGCTTAGCGACTGCAGGACACATGCAGACACAAAGGAAGTATTAAAGGAGCTACTAATGGTGAGAGCAGACATGCCCACAATGGGATTCAAACAGAGTGAGGTTATGGCTTAAATCAGGTGTTCGTCATATTTATTGCATTTTTCTTTTAAGCTCAAAACATCATAAAGATGTACAGTACAATGGGACTGAAGCAAAAATATTTCACAGTAATGTTTATAATTGGTCTTCAGGGTAACACTGGTCCTTTTTCCTCTACAGTGATTATAAAAGCATTTCATGGCAATGTATCAGGCGACAGTGGCCCTCCAAGTCTCACCACACCTCCCACTGTTATAGCCATCAGCCTGGGAGTACATAACTAATAGCACTTTCCTGGCTAAAGCTCGCAATGTCCACAAGACTCCTTTTCACTCTCTTTGTGTCCCTCTCACAGACACACAAAGGTTTTTATGAACACAAAAATTCATCACAAATGCACACCGGTGATCTCATTCACACACCCTGTCCCACAGTTGTACACTTCCAATTGCACGCAGTCTGTATTTGATCCTTGGAGTCTATTTCATGCTTGTTGCTGTGAAACTGAGTGTCTGGCTGGCTGCAAACGAGCGCAGAGAGAGTGCCCAGTCCAAGGATATCGTGCCTCCTCTTTGCCTGAGCTGTAATTGGACTGCATTGTCCCTGCCTGACAAAACCAAAGCCGTCTGTCGTCCTTTAATAACCTCAGCTGACTGACGCAGAAAGCCACGGATGACTTTAAAATATGGACAATAATGGCAGCAAAACTCAGACACGGAAAGAGAGTTGGTCTTAAAATTACTTTGAACTGTCTTTCTTAGGTTAGCTTTATAAGGAGGGTGTAATGGGTAAATGGGTTCGGATGATTCAGTGTGTCCCACTGTAGGTATAGACACACACACATTGCAAGGAGCAGTGTGGTCAGTGAGTGTAACTGAGAGTTCCGGGGACCTGAGGTCACAGCTGCTCAGCTGTCTGTCTGGGCTATTTTAAACGGTAGCACACATCAGCGCTTCTGTCCCACTGGCTCGGCCAAGTCCACACCTAAAAACACACACACACACACACACACACA
>JAOWBC010000115.1:10553514-10568155 GCA_028566105.1 Hypoplectrus providencianus
GATGTACTTCATTGATCCCAAAAAGCTGGGAAATTACAGTACAATAATGATTGTGTCATACATAGAGCCAGCTGTCACATATGGGTCATACTGAATATGTAATGACTGGCTTTTTTTTTTTTTGTTGTTGTTGTAAATTTAATTCACATTTCATTGTAGCTAGGTCAGATTTAACATGCATACCTGGAAAATGTCCACAATAAAAAAAAAATAGCAGACAGATCTATTTCTTACAAGTATGAAATATATTTTTTATTTTATTTTATTTTATTTATTTATTTTTTTCACACAACCAGGGATCCAGTTTGAGGCAAGTTACTTGGGAATTCAGACGCAGAAAATCAGACATTGTAATGTTAATGTTAATGCTATGTCAACAGGTAGTTTAACGTTAGTTCCGGACCCGGCGGAGGAAACAAATCGACGGGGGAACAGTCTTCACACACCGGACGTTGAGCAGCAGCATTCCTCCTCACAGGTGCGCGGCAGAATAACCGCACGCGCCGACTCCGACTTAAATGAGTAGTTTTCTGAATGCAGGCAGCCGTAATGCAAGCATGCTGGTTAAGGAGAAACAATATGGAAACATCGGTGCGACAGCTTTAAAGTTTAGCCTCCCACAGCTGCAGCCCTGCAGCAGGCCTACACGCTGGTCTCTCCTCAAAACACAACACCAACAGATGTCAGTCATCCATCAAACTCCTGGTAAGACAGCAAACATGGTCCCCAAACCCAGAGGATGGATCAGACAAAAACTGTAACTGAGTGTTTGTTATGCCCTGCAGTACTAAAAAGTAATGGCATTACAGTGACATATTATTAAGTGATTTAAATGGTAACAGACGTTTTTGTGTTATTTTAAAGTTAAAATTTTCTGTGTTTTTGACTGATGTGATTTTTTTATGGTTATTCTTCTTCCCAAGGGCTCATAGCAATATGTGTGGATAATGGTCACAAACTAAATTTAAAAATCCTAAAATATAATCCAAGGCATGCTGTAGGGTTTTATTTTTGCAATATTATTATGTTTATATTATGTGGCTGTGTTTATGACAGAAATTGAAATTGGCATTTGAGTAATTGCCACTTTTGGACTTGAGGTTGAGATGTCCATTAAACATAAACAGATGGAGCAAGTCAGTTTGAATACAGCTGATCAACTTCACCCATTTTTGGATGTTCTTATTAGAGGGGAAAATCCTGCAAGTATTTCATCTGTAAATTCATTTTTGTCCAGTTTAAATGGTATAGATTTATCCATAAATTGTACTTTAAATATATTACATTTTCACAAGATCATTCCAGTCCCTTTTCTCTGTTGTTCCTAGATAAAGCCTCAGTGTATACTAGGCACCTTGTAAAACATGCATCATTGATAGTGACAAAGTTCCATGTGAAGCACACTTACATTTGCTGCTCTGAATGATGCACTACTCAGGAGGCTCTTTTACATCAATGAGCACACAACATTTTTCCACTTAGCGTTGCAGGAAATGTACACACGGCTTCCTTTGAAACCCAACCAAAGACAGACTGTTTCTGAGCCGACAGATTTACAGGCTAGATTTGTTTTACAATCCAGTTTACAACAGCATATGAAGGCAGCGCTGAGAGAACCATCCGTCTAAATAGCAATTCCCCATTAGCAGCTTCACTGTGATCGGAGAGGGGCGAGGGACTAAACCATGCCAGTACCAAAGCTGGGTGTTTTAAAATAGAAAAATAACTGCTGGTGAAATCTGGCACTTTCTACCAGTGGTAAGAATGAGTTCTCACATAGTCACTTACTGTTTTTGTGTCTGGTGATCAGACTGAGTCAGCACTGATGTATTAGGCTTTTTACGCAGTCTGGCTCATTAAAAACAAATTGGAGAAGTGTGAGGAGGAGTAATGTGATAAAGTGCTTCTGTACAGGGGAGGGCTGAGGAATGCTGAAGGAATGTGTGGATATTGTAAAGTGGCAGTGGGAAAATAATGAAGGTCTCCTCATAGGGGGCTGAGAACCACACAGAGACCTGGCCTCCTACTGTTTCCGGAGTCCACGTGGAGAGAGATGCTGCCAATCTGGACGCAGATCTGCCGTAGAACCACATAAAACATGAGGAGAGTTGAGGTTAGTTGACTCTGGATCATTTACATGCATTAAAATTCAGACAGAGACTTGTGGCCTGCTTCAGTGTTTTAATATGTGTTATAATACCAAGGTCACTGTCAAGGTTGCGCTCAGGAAAACATTACCAGCCCTATTATTTTTCTAGCACAGGACATGGAACTTACCATCATGCTTTTAATGATTTTATACATATTAATGCTCAGCAAACAATTACTGGCATCAGAATCAGTCATACGGTGCCATGTGAGATTTCCATTTTTGTCTTGATTTTATTAGTTTTCATGGCAAGACGCAGAGGAGAAGAGTGGTTAATTTGTCCTAGAAGACATATGACAAATATACAAGGTGAAATATTTCTATGAGAACGGCATGCAGGCAAATGAACAGTGTAAATGGATGAAGTTGGCGCAGGAATGAGGAGACACAACTGCCAGTGGGGTGCAGGCTGCCACTGAGAGGAATGGTAAGATAGTGCTGGAATCGTATGATAGGATAGAAAAGAAGTGTTTGATTCACTGCAGTACTCATATTTGAGTCCACATTATGGGTTATTGGTGGTTACATAAGATACTGAATGAATAAATATTAAAATATTGCTGGCTGTTATTCAGATTCAACTGGTGTCTCTATTAGATTTAATGCCCTCTTGCCCCATGGATGGATTACTGAATGGGCCTACAGTCCCAGGGGCCCATAGTGCCAGGCCACCTCTTGGCCTCTAACTTCCAAACATCATAATTTTACACATACCAACCAGAAAGAGACTCGTAATAATAATACTTCTGCTATTTATAATAATAATAACTGTATTTGTATAGGACCGTTTAAAAACACCAGCTTACAAAGTGCTGCAGTTGATTACAGGAGAATGATGCCAAATGGCCAGCAGAGGAGAGATAAGGCCTAAACAATTCTCACACAAAAGACAGCAATTATGAGACAATCTCAGATACCAAGGAGAAGTAATTAAGCAACGGAAAGAGATTAAAAAGGTACAGGGGTGTCTATGTGGAGAATAGAATAGATTAAGGAAGTGTAAGATTGAAAACATTACATTAAAGCAAGTCTTTAAAGTATATTGACATTATTGACTGGTGCCATACCTTCTCAGACCGCTTGTTTCAAAGTCTCGATGCGCTAACGGCAAAAGCGCTGTCACCTTTTGACCTTTGGGACAATCAGAAGCTGAGCCTCTGAGGACACTGATCAGCCTGGAGGGACTTAACAATTCTGGTAAATAGTTTTGAGCCAGACATAAACAAGCTTTAAAAGTGATCAGTGAAATCTTAAAATCAACCTTGAAATGAACAGAGTGCAACGAAGCTAAAATCTGGAAGCTGTGATGTGGTTTATAAATACAGACGGTAAGAAGTCTAGCAGCTGCTTTCTGAATGAGGAGAAAAAGGAAATTCTGGTACATGGGTTGGGAGGGCGAATATGAGTTCATGAATGACTTTTCTCAGTTTGGAAATGACGAATTAGAGAACAAAACCACTACAAGGAAATCCAATGCATCAGCGAAGAGATTAGGCACTGATAGCAACTTTCAGCAGTATCAGAACTACCACAGATAGACTCAAAATGAGTTAAAGATACACAAAAAACTACAAAGAGGCACAAAATGACAACCAAGGCACAAAGGAACTACAAACTCTGACTCTGTTACTACAAAGTTAAACGATATGAATGCAAAGAGATGTTTAATGACTGCAAAAAGATACAAAACAACCACAGATAAAAAAGGAAAATAACTAAGCATGGCTTGCTTCTATAGAGGGAAGGTAGTGGGCCCTTTTGCGTGTCCATGCCCAGGCACCTGTTATCTTTTGCTAAGTCCACCCAGCTCCATCCTTTGCTAATTTCTGAGGAAGTTGTTAGTTGTGTTTTGTGTTGGATTTCATTAAACTGTAAGATGTACAGAACATTTCTTCCTCCTCATGCGTCCACGCTGAGAAAGGACTGGAATGTACGGAGATTACTCAACAGAAAAAGGGCCAGGATGCCCACAGAGACGTACAAAAGCGCAACCCAACGCACCGCAGGAGACATTTCTCATCCACAGCAGCGCCTGCTTTACAAGAACAACCCCAAGAATTCAAGGATTGTACACTGTTAGACATTGGTTGTTTTCACTTCATTCAAACCGATTTCTTTTTCACTCCTCTCCTCAGAAAACTCTCTATTTATCTCCAACACTTCATCCTTTCCACTTTGTATCTACAATCCCTCCCTGCTACTTTTTCCCCGAACTCACTTCTCTGTCATTCTCCTCATGTCATCCATCATCATATTCTCTCCCTCCTTATCTTGACTCATAAGCTCACACCCCCTACTCCCAGTTTCCCTCGCTATTTCTCATTTTTCCCAACAATACTATCTGTCTATCCTTTGCACTTACCATCAAAATTTCTCCTTTTTCTGTCATCATCTGTCTCTGGCAACTAGGGAGGGCTCCTTTTGTGGAGATATGCAGATCCACTGTTTGTGGAGGCTGTGTTTGCACAGACAGACACTGGGTAAATGTGATCAAGGGAAGATGTAGCATTGCAAAATGGCAAACAGGCAAGAAGAGAAGGCAGGCGTTAAAACAACTCATTTTTATGCATGACTGTGTTTCAACAGGCAATGAAGGCAAGATCATGTTCTCATGAGGCCAAGAGCGGAAAGAGGACGAAAAGCTGAAAAGCAAAGATTGCGTGTGCTAGAGAGAAAACAGTAACGAGACGAGGCTGAAGTGAAAGGGGACAACGGACAAGAAAAGAGGATGAGAAGCGATAGACTCTGTGAGTAATGTGTACACACTCGAGCACTCCGGTGAATGTGCTGAACTCAGGCTAATGGTTGGCATAAAAACCCAGAAAAAAGAGCCGAATCGATGCTATCTGTAAGAGCCCGGGATGAGACTTGAGGTTTTAGGGAGAGGACACAATGATCTCCCTCTGAAGGCTGATTCCATCTGTTGAAACAGCACACTGATATTTACATAGAAACCCTGCCGAGGCCCGGCGGTCGGCCCGGTACGCTGGCCAGTACTGCTGCTCCCTCACTGCCTGGCTGTGTGTGTATGTGTGTGTCTGTACTATCAGATCTGGCTGTACCCTGCTCTTTTTGTCATTAATGTCTCCATTAAATTGTCCCGGTGGACGTGATGGGTGAGAGCACTCTGTACTTGTACATTTCAATGCCACAGTATGAGAACGATCGAAATTACAAAATCCTTCCTTGAACCATTTATGTTTGCTTACATGAGCTTCAATAGAGGGATGAGATAACATCTTTCTGTAAATGTTGGTGTAATTGCTGAAATGACATCTTGTAACCGACCGTTCTTTTTTCCAGGTCATCAAATACCATACCTGGTCTGATACTGACGCACAAGACAACTTTTTTGTGTCTGTATGAGACACAGCAGGTTTTCAGGTAGCTGCTGAGTTAATATGTTATCCACTTAAGTTATCATAAGAAACCTAAAACCATTATGTCTTTTTTTCCCCCAAACCTAACAAGGTAGTTTGATGAAATATGGATGAAATGTCCATATGGGATACCTGATTGGATACCAAGTCATTCCTACATCATTCGACAGGGCAAATGTATATCATATCATCATCAGAGCTGATATTTCAATTTATCAATATCTGATAAGGTTTATCAGATATTGATAACAGAATTTCCTGGAATTTTGAGATTTCACAATTAAAGCATTTCAGTTGTCATTCCATATATATATATATATATTCAAAACTATTTTGATTTCACAGAAGAAGAGAGAAAAAGAGAAAACACTGAAGTCTCTTGTTTGACAGCAGGAAATTGTTGCAATCAGCAGTTAATCAGGCAGTGCTACATGTGGGTGTGCCAATCCCATTGTGTTTGTGTTATAAATAATTCTACCTGAGGAATACTGTAGAATAATAATTATGAGTACATTTATAGTCTATTTAAAAATAAATATAATAATCAATGTGATTAACTGTTTCTTGGTTGTAGAATTTCTTGAGTTAGTCAAACTATGAATACTGTTTGTGAGTCCATTTGAAGGTGAAGAAGACTTGTACTTAAATGTTATTGTCTCTATTTTTCTTTTGGACCTAATATCTTGCTTTGGATTGGACTGTCCTCTCCTACAGTACAGATGTAACTACACTGCATGTTTCTTTAAACCCAAACCATGATTGTTAGATAATTCTCTGAGAATAAAACCAGAATAAGGTCAGAGACACTTTAGCCAGTAAAAAGCTCATTTTAATACAAATACATTCGCTTTCATGGAGTACAGAATACAAGCAAATGAAAAGAGCCATATCAGACGCATGGAACCTTGAAAGGCAAATCCAGTCCCTGTGTTGAACTCCCACATGATCCCTTAGTCTTAGACTTGGCTACTTGGTCTGGTGAAGCAGCTTGTCTGGTGATCTGAGACAAGAGGAACCTGAATGTTCTCTGAACGCCTACGCAGTATCTAAGAACAATCATGAAACTAGAGGGTGGTTACAGCCTGTTTCATAACAGTTTTTAACATAATGACTTTTGGTTATAGTTTAACACTCGAATAGGTTAAAGAGACATAACAAGCAGAGTTATTCATTGTATAGTTATTTATTTAGTTACTTATAAGCACAGTCTTTCTTCATCAGTAATGAAATAGTTCAGTTATACAACATTAACCATGTTTCAAATAGCAACTATTTCACTATGTTAAATAAAATGGTCAGATATGTTTTTTCTGATGTTGTGTTGACTCTTCCAGTTATGAAAATAATAATGCAGTTTTACAATTAAAAGTAATAGACGCAGTCTAAATCAAGGTAGAACCAAGACCAAGACCAAGATGGGAGCTCCAGATTTAGGGTACTTAAGTTCCAGTAGTGGAAAACAGCTTGTACAATTCAATCTTACAGTACTTGACCAACAGTGGAGGCTGTCATTGCTGTAGTCAGCACCGGAGGAACATGAGTCAGTGCATGCGAGGGTCTGCTGCAGTGACCAAACCGGAGCCGAAGAGGAGTACAGAGAGCAGTCTTTCTGACAACGCTATTCTTGGCTACGTTAGAGTCACTGTCACCAAATGCATGTGGATGTAGAGTGGAGTAGCTCCTGCTCCACAGAGTGGGCGAGTGGACTGAGCTAAACCTGTCTGGCTGAGTAACTATTTAACACAGATTTGGCATTAGAGCATTTAAAGGTTAATGCTTGTTACATTAATATTTTTCCAATTGATCCACTTTTCCGAGCGCTTTTGCCCGAAACGAGTGGTGAGTCAGTTGCTGTATTTCTGTATACAAGCAGTGCAATTTTCACTAGAAAACCTCATCACGCCCCGAATAAGCTCACCACATAATAACTGCATGTGTACACAAAGCTGACAGTTGCTTAGCTGTACGGTCCCTCACCCCTTACTCCCCTCTCTCCCTCTGCTACCATTCTGCCTCCCCGTCTTTTGCTCTCTCTCTGGTCTCCCCAACTTCCCCACAGCATCCTGCTCCTCATTAGAAGGCCTTTCATGGTCAGAGCCAATAAAACTTCAATGGGAGGCAGCCTGAAGAAAACATGGCTGTTCTGCGGCTTTACTGAGCGTTAATTACATGATCTCGGCACCAGACAGTTGAGGGCCAATCAGTTTCTCCAACAGCACTGCCGACCTACGGCCACATGTGGGACCCAGTCAGACACATAAACTCCGACACACAGGAGAAATGTGCACAGACGCACACATAAAGGTCATGCATACGCAAACCCATATATAATACCGACAGACATATCATTACACACACACACTTCGAGGCCACTAGGCTTATTAACCTCTGGCCACATGTGTCTAAAGCCGCCCGGTGTTCCCCCTACAGCAGCTAGAAAAGTGAAGCAACACTACTACACATAATTAGAAAGTGGTTTCTGTCTGCTGTGTGGCATAATTACACTATTCTCAACTTTGGTAACTGTGACGGTGTAGTGCCAGATTTGCACAGGATGCACGACGAGTAAAACACTTGACATTGCACACTGAAGGTGTTATTCATGCCTACTCATTTCAGAGCTGTAATAATGGGAAGCGAGTGTCGCCATTTGTCAGTTAGTGATATGTGAGATTCTGTCCTCTTTGTTTGGACTCATCCAGTCATGAGGAACAGACTAATTATAGAGTAACATTTCCTAATGTATTCATAAACAATGTCTGCCTTCATAAAAAGGGTGATTGGGAGGCAGAAAATGACTGCTGTTGCCATGTGGCTCACTCCTTCCCCCTGTCCTTGCTTCTTACTATTGTTTGTCTATCTGTCCTGTAACGGTTGGTTATTTCAGGCTGCACTGGAGTTTTTCCATGTGTCACTGCGATAATGTGCGGTGGCATCTCCTTCCGCAAACAATCCTTAAAAAGCATCTCCCACAGGAGTGACACCATCAAATACTGTCTGATTCAATTTCACACACTAGAAATGACTAAAGAGAGTATTTTAAGTGAGAGAGCTGGATGTGTCTTCATTTCTGCGACAGGATGTAAGGTTTACACCAGAGTCTCCTGTGGGTTTCTAATGTCATATGAAACATGTCACAGTTTTTACCTAGTCTCATGACTATATGTGTTCATGTGCTGGCTTTTAGAGCAGTGATTCTCAAAGTGGGGTCCAGAGGTCCATAGCACTTTACCATTGATTTTTCTTTACATTCATAATAGAGAGTCAAAGTCTTTCCCCACCCAGTGGATCAGCATGGGACATTACTTTGGAAAAAATGTTGTGAGGTAATGTAAAGATAGGAATAAATCTTTGATCCGTTTTGAATTATGCCATATATAGAAACATGTTTGTCTGTTAAAAGTTTATTTTTTTATTTTTTTTATTTTGCCAGTCATAGTTTCAAGTCAAGAAAGTTGCAGTCTTTGTTAGGTTTGTCATAGTCTCATTGAGCTCAGTGATCTACAGCCTCAAACACAACATAGTTGATAGAGCAGTTACCCATTGATTGGAAAGTTGGTTGTTTGATCATTTATGACCATGGTAAGATACGTGCCGAAGTGTCCTTGGGCAAGATACTGAACCCCATCCTGCAACCGATGCTTCTTTCATTCATGTGGGAATGAATTCCAAAATGTGGCAGGTGGCACCATGAGCGTACCTTCAGCCAGCGGTGTATGAATGTGTGTGTGTGAATGTGTGAATGAGCACTGTCTGTAGTGCTTTGGGTCTTTGCAAAGACTAGAAAAGGTAGGTTCCATGCACATATCTAACATGATCTCATCTAATGTGTTTTATTCCTGTTCTTTTATCAGCCAGGAAGCGAAAGAAACACCAGGGATTAAAGTTTGTGTCTTCACTTTTTCAAGTGACATATTTTCAATCTAATATTCAACATTTTTATGCCAAACTGCAACTTTATTGACTTGCAAAGCTATCTATTAAAATGAAAAAAAGACCAAATGTGCAATATTGCTCACACAGGATCAAAAAGAAAAGAAAAAAATAAACTAGCCTATAAATATTCCAAAGTAAGGTCCCATGGTGATCCACCAGAGGGGAGCTTCACTTGTGTATAGCCTAATATATTCCTCTCTGGTGTTGTTTTTTTTTTTACATTGGCTACATCACATTTTTCCAGTTATAGGGACGTATAGTGTATTCTTTATCTTTTAGGGGTAAAAGATTGCGGACCTCTGTATTACAGGATGCACGGGCCCTGCACGTATGCAACTAGTGCAATATCCAAATGTAATCAGTTAACTCATGACAACATTAGACCTTTAAACTCAATAGTTGCCTCATGGAAAGAAAAGTCCAACCTGAACTCAGTGAACTTTCTCCTCGCACACAAGAAAGGAAAGGAAGAAATATGCATTAGTTATGGACATATTGCTGCCATTGGCCACGACAAGGCACTGCAATTTGCTGGCTCTGGAGCTGGGAACCGAGAAGAACTGATCCTATTAGAAGTCATGAATCAACTGAAAAATTCCAAGTATGTGTAAAATGTAGGCTACTTTATAAACAAGGCTTTTTATTTAGAGATGCGAGAAAACATAGAAACGGCCAGTGAGGTAAACAGTCTGTAAAGGGGAAAAAACAACAACAGGGGAATTATTGTCAGACAACACATGAGAAACTTCTTTCCTACTGAAGGTGAGTTCACATACACGTACAGAAACTTGGATAATGAAGGCATTCAGCAGGTGACAGGTAAACTGACTGCACCGGGCAGGTAGAGACTTGTTTAATTGCACCGTGAGGAGTGATATGGCGCATGTGTGCAGCCACTCTTTGCGGACTGACGGAGAGGAACTCAAGTCAGCCCTGACCTGCACTGGTGGGTGGGTTCCTGGGGGGTCAAGGCCACGCCCACTGATCACCTGTGACACCTGGCTGCTGGGGATGACGCTGTCAGGACGCATTCTTTCACTGAGAACCGGATGGCACGAAGCACCACACAAAGTGAAATGAAAAAAGACAAACGTTTACAGAAAACCAAACCCACGATTCAAATCAGTTTATATTCTGATATGTCTAAAAATAACACGCGGATGAGACACAATGAAGCTAGGAGGAGGAACTAATAAATCGTCTGCTCTCTCTCTTCCACTCTCTGTCTGCCTCTCTCACTCTTCCCCCTCCCGCCTCCTCTTTCCACAGAGTGGCAGCGCTGGCATCTCGCATCGTTCAGATTATCCCGAGCCGGTGAACGAGCTGCGGTAGCTGCCTGTGCGCACCTCCTTACTCAGATCCCACCGGGCCGTCGTAGCCGGTAGGCGTGCGGCGACAGAAACCTGGCTGCACCGCGTCAGCGCAATACTTTGTGCTATTTTCTGCCACGACCTAAATTATTTCCGCCATAACCTAATTATTTCATCTCTTGCTCCTCTCTCTTTGTAGGTGAACTCAACAACAACAACAACAACAACAACAACATTGGATATATGAATCAGGAGATCAGCGCTGAATTGTCTGGGGAAACATAATAAAGCTCCTGTCCTGACCACAGCTGCCCCTAGGAGTGGGAAGTAGACGGGACCTCTGCGCTGGGAAGAGTCGCTCCTGTGCCTTGCAGCAGTGCGCGAAGAGCAGCCTACAGCAGACGCACCAAAGGGGCAGGAGGGATATATAGGAAGGTGGAGGATATTTTACGCACAGCAGCAGCAGCAGCCCAGTAGCCCTGTGTGACACGCGGGAGTCTCCTGAATCCACTCCGGACTCAACATAGTCGCTTCCCCCGTTCTTGGTCGGATTTGCACTTGACTAAGTCCACACACAGCGGTCGGCTGGGATGGATTCCTTCATCATAGCGGCTCTGGCAGTGTGCTCTCTAACGGCACCAGCCTATGGGGACAAAGGAACCAGCAAAGCCCGGAGTTGTTCGGATATCAGGCAGTTTTATAGCGGGAAAGGATTCTCTCTGGATGGTGTCCCTCAGTCTGAGATATCAGGTAAGCGCCTTTAAAAAAGACCAAAGTCTGCTGTGCCGTGCGCCACTAGAATGTCAGTGGACCAAATGTGATCTTTACCCCCTGAAGCTAATCACACTTTCTGGATCATACCTGCCCTAACACAACGTGTAGTTTAAATTATGGTATAACATATTTAGCACACAGTAACCCCCATACAGTTGCTATAAACTCATTGCCACTGAGAACCATAATCCCTCTGCAAGTCCCCCCTAGGAATGTTAGTCTATTTTGGGGGCAAAGTCGCACCTGCAGTAGCACCATTTATTGTACAAGTGTTGGTGTGTACAGTAGATCTGACCTTTACTGTAGAAGTGAAAGATCCTGAAAATGAATGATTGCTGTGCATTTGGTTGACAAACTGTTCAAATCACTGCAGGAACCTGCAACTTATAAATATGTCTCGTTAGCCGCACGCTTAAAAGGATGTATTTTTGTCTTGTGTTTTGCTGCGAGAGTGAGCGAACCCAGTTTCTATCTTTATACCTTTTTTGAACCTGTAGTCACACTGATTTCACATGACATGGTAAAGCAGAGGAGCTCTAGCTCTCGGCTATTTCTCAAGATGAAACGCCACTTTGAACGGATATTAAGACAGTACAGGCATGTCACAGACAATCTGAATGTTTGATCGCTGATCAGAAATACCAGAGAGTCCCTTTAAAAAATTTGGCATCTTCGGAAACGCAGATGCAGGATCAGCAACTCTTTTTTTCTGATCCTGTTCTTCAGTTTTCTCTCATTCTAAACTGAGCCACTACTGCTGAAGACACTCCTTAGTCTTTGCTCTCCTGAAAGCTGTCAGGGTCTTTCTGTGTGCAGCCTTCGTCCTCTCAGACTGCCAGACAGTCACTTGACCATGCGCCGTAACCACGCAAATATGATGTTGCTCACGGTGTCATTCATGGTCTGATGTCAGACAGTCACAAGCCCCTCTTGCAGTTCAGATGATTACACGTGTGCCTCCTGTGGAATTCAGTGCAAGGCTTTCACACACACACACACACACACACACACACACACACACACACACACACTCAGACACACAAGAACACACGCTCATGTTTACTGCAATTTCAGGTTCTACAGTTACAGTATCATACATGCATGAACAGGACAGGGGTGCATGTTCACACAACCACTTTCCTTTAAACACTTTTTGATTTACAGTGTTTCTGTCTTTTTATTTTGCTGCCCTACAGCTGTAAAATCAGTGGAAATAAAGAACAATTTTCCAGTAGTAAAGAGCAGAAAGAGCAACACTTGTATTTGAAGTAATATACAGCATTTATCCAGCAGGAAATGAGATTGGGTATGTGCTTCGATTCTCACTGTACCACTGCCACAAACCCTCCTAATCTGATAACATACCTTTTCCTCGAAAAAGCCCCTCCAGACTCTGCGTCAGTCACCTTCTCCATGTAGTCCAATTCATTTTCCACAGAGTGCTGTACTACTGTGACAGCAGATAAACTCTCCTCCCCCTGTGAAGACGGAGATGTTTGTCCATTAGCACGGGCCGAACGGCTCTGAGACACACAAGGGCGACTTTCTGCAGTGTTCACCTAAAGGTCACACACTCAGAATGATCCTAAAGTAGAAACTGCTCTGTTTTCCGAAAGCATACAGGCTCATGGCAGGGCCCGGTTGCAGGAAAAGCATTGTGCCGTGACAGAAATAGCATCTTTACTACATGTTGTGGTGGTTTTGCTTTTCACCCTATAAATAAGGTGTTTCCTCATGAAATCACCCTGTTTTTTTTACATATCCAGAGCTCACGCTAAGCTGCACAAATGGAGCATTAGCATGAGGAACGTGATATCTGATAAAGATATACACTAGATCTTTCCCTTTGATTGCACTGATAGGATATGAGAGATTATAAGATTTAAGGGTGGGGCGGTAATGTGATGAAACTGTTAGCTCATGTCATCACGCCATACATCATAAGACAGTGAGAGCCAAGTGGTAACTGGACACTTCTAATTTAATTGATCGACCATACTGAATAAATCATTCAACAGAATTAACGCCAGCCCCGGCCCCTTAGAAATCCCCTTTTCTTCCAAATGTCTGTAATCCATAATGCTTTAAAGATAAAATCTGTCTTGTCATGACACCACCTATTCCTCTTGTTTCAATCAATGATGTGGAGCTTACTTAAGTCTGGGGTCAATGCATTCTTAGTAAGAGAGAAAATAAGGGAGTGAGACAGACACTGAGTGCCAGCAAGAGATAGATAGAGAACTGAGAGAGAAAAAGAGAGATGCAGAAATGGATAGATGTGGGACAGAAAGAGAGAGGGGGGTTGGTTTTGACAATATTTCTGGCCGTGTCCCTGGTTCTTTGCTCCCAAGCATAAATAAGCGCTCATCTGCTCCGGTCTGGCATATTAAACACCTTAGTAAAATATGAAAGCTTTAATTTATGCCTCCAAATTATGAGCCACCTGAATGTTGTGCGTGATCCCTGACATTTGGAGAAGGATATTTCCTGCTGTGACACCAGGGCTTGATCAACCTAATGTATTGGCCGGGCCTGACTCAAGGTCACATGCTGAGTACATCACCCCAATCCAGTGTGCGAGGACAGAGAAAGAGGGCCGCATCCCAACTCTGAAAATGAGGAGCAGCACCTTCAAATCCTTTTTAATGCTGCTGCACAATACATGAGATAAAGTTCCTTGGCACAAAAAGAAGCCAATATATTTCTAATGCTAAAGGTCTGATCATGAAAAAATGTATTTTCTTTTTAAATGATTAAGAAGGACTAGGTGCCATAAATACTGTAAAAGTGTAATAACTCTTAATCCACAGAGGCACAGAATAATTGGAAACTTTATGTTTGTAACAGAGACCAGAGCTACTTCATGCTAGGTGGAAAGGGAGGTGGATGGCACAAACCAAGTGCTAGACCCAGGAGACGTGTATTAATGGTACATTGGAAACCTTTGTCTTAAAGTTCTCCATCACTGATGTAACCATTTTTTATAATCTCTTTACAGAAGTAATGATTTCAAGATCAGCCCTGTTCTTTTTCCTAACATCGAACAAGTGGTTTTGTTGCTTAACCCTGGCTTTTTACAACCACAATGGAAC
>JAOWBC010000115.1:10580358-10597291 GCA_028566105.1 Hypoplectrus providencianus
AACTTGATATGACTATATCAAAAAGTATAGATCTTTGAAAAGTTTTTAAACATAGGCCACATTCAAGGTTTCTCATCCTGTCATATTTCTAAAATTGAGGATCTTCCCCATGGTATACAGGAGAGAAAAGTAAACTTTTTATATTCAAAGCAGAGCCGGTTGGTGAAGGGAAACAACAGCTTTCTTTCCCAGTCTCACTTCTGGCAAATGAGCCGTTCTTTGCAATGTGACGGTGATGCAAAAAGAGAAGCATGGGCTCTTTGATGTTTCATATTGGGGTGTTTTGTCAGGAGAGTTTTGAGCTCACTGGGATGAACTCTCCGTGCAGCAGCCCTCCTCCTCTTAAATCTTCCATCCCTTTTTCAGGCTCTCAGTGTTTGAGATATGAGTTTGAAAGTTCAGACTTTGTTCCCTTTCTCCAGTCTTATATCCCATCTTCCTCCTCTCTTCCCTCAAGCACACGCTTCCTCTCTCCAGCTTTCTTCACCTTCTTTCAGGCCTTCTGTGTCCCTTCACATCTCTCTTGGCTTAGTTCCTGTGATTAAGCACAGCTGTCGCGCTCATCGCAAAGCCCCTCTTTTTTTTTTCACATTGTTATATAAATTGGCTGGCTGTCTTTCTCAGGCCCTGGCCCTGTTGATTTTTTTTCGGGTGACGTCAATAACCGTTGTTTATTCCTTGGACACAGAGGCGATTCTGCTGTCTCTCCTCACTGCTTCCACTCGGGTCATTCAAGCAGTGCATAACCGGAGTGTGCGTGTTTAGTCAAGTATGCACCAACGAGGCGCACTAAATTAAAATCAATCACAAATTGCTTCTCCAAACACATCCCTCCCCTCGGTTTCTTATAACTGACTTGATGATTATCTTTTTATCTTCTGGCAGCCCAATGAGATGAAATTCTTATTAATGGTAGTGTCTGCTGGCTGGATGTGGAGGACACTAATACATGTGACTGGCAGCGGAGCACTGCCTCCTCTGAATCACTCTGTGAGGCTGAGATGTGTACCTGCGGGGTGCGGAGGCAGCCGAGGCCATGGCAGACCGCGCTGTGACATTGAGGTGACGGGAACTTTAATCATTCGCCATTGTCCGTGTTTATCCGCTGCTAGCTGGGTTGGAGTAGAACTGAAGGGTGAGATGACCTCTGCAAAGGGACTGTATGCTGTGACACACACACACGCACATGCACTTGTTGGCCCTCAGTTTTCAATTTTTGTATCCTCACTAAGCGTAGCATAATCTTTAACCACTCCAGGGCTAATAAAGCCAATAGATTTGTATTCCAGCTAACATTTTACCAAGAATAAGACGAGCGGTTAGTTGTGTGTTTTTGCTGCTTTTCTCAGACGGTAATGTGGTAACATAATGCAGCCAATATGGGCTGAATAAAATACTTTTGTGGCGTGGCAGGCAGGATGTGGTGTGTGTGTTCTACAATGGTAAGAATCCAATTGAAAAATAGAGAAAAATTCACAGTTTTACAAATTGGATAATCTGATAAATTGTTGTTGATGGTTATAATACCAAACACATTTTAGGCCTAATACCATCATTATCATTTTTGATTAACCAGTCATTTATTTTCTTTATAAACCAATCGTTTTATTCTCAACAGTGATAAATGTCACAATTTCCCCTTAATGTTCGCTTTGTCCAACTCCAATAAAACATGAAACCAATTTACAATGCCACCATTTAAAGCAGAGTAGTGGCAAATTGTCATATTTAACAGCTGAAATCAGTTCACATTTCCTTGATTAGTTCAAGGTATATTTTCCATTCTATGTGTGTTTGTATGAGGTACTTTTCAGTGTTGAATGAAGACGCTGACTTTCAAGAGGACTGTATGCTTTGAAAATATGTGTGAACACATACGTACACCAACAACCATGGAACAGTAGCGCAAACACAATTGCCCGCGTTTCACACTGTATAGAGCTGGAACAACACTTGACTGTTATGACTGTTATAGCTGTCATGCTTTTTCCATGGATGGGCAGAATAATAGTAAAGAAAGCCAAATGTACCTCAGACAACCCTCCAAGGACATCGCCCCATTGTGATGGGAAAGCACTTCAGTTCTTCTGATGAAATGCATTTATTGTCAAGCTGCGGTACCCCCACCGCCTCCCCCCTTCACCATATTGTTACCTTTTCTAAAAGCACTTTGCTCTCTTACTCTCCCGGTTTGCTTCTCCCAAACAGGCACAGAAAGTTATTCTATGTGGTAGCCTACCAGCTCTTCTGAAGCTAAATGACATGCAGCAGTCCTTAGAAGAGGCTGCTTTAACAGTTTCCACCTCCCACATCACCCATTTTCTAAATTGTAGCTCGGCCTCCGTCTCTCCTGGGAACACGGTGCCTAATGCACCATTACACTGCTATAAATACTCTATCCCATAGACCATGCTCACACTTCCATTGTTATGCGATTATTATTTTATTTCCACCTACTGTCATTGGCGTCATGAGAGCGAAAGTGGAATCTTGCTGTTCCAAAGACACTAGACGGGCGGTTATAATTTTGTCCCATGTGTCTGATTATTACCACAGTGAAAACAAAGGATAATGTGCCAGTCCAGTTTGTTTAGCATGTAGCTAAAGCAGACCTAAGCAAGGAATTGTTTTTGCTCAATTGTGTTTCACTAATTGCCCCCAGAGCAGAAGTAGTTTTTGATCAATGTTCTGCTGAAATGTATACAGCAGTTTCCTTTATGTGTTTGTTTTATTGCTCAGGGCAGAAGAGAAACCCACACTGCTGTAATCATTGGTAGTGATAGATACTTAAACAGAGATGGGTTTATTTTAAAATGGTTTTTTTTTGGTCCATAGAGATAAGGGTTTCTTGGTTCTTGTTTCAATAATATAATAAAATATTCAGAGGTTATGGCCCATCTGACTTGTATTTTTTGGGAAATGGAGTGAATACAGTAATACATACATACACATACAATAATGTTGACCATACTGACATGTATGTATCCAGAGTACAACCAGTGTTATGTACCATGTTAATGCAAGTTACATTACTTCCACGTGTTTCCTGTGCATTTTAACTCAACCAAACTGCAATAGGTTAGGGAGAATAACAACATTAGCAACTGTTATGTTTAGGTATGGGGACATGTTGATCTCCTGCTTTAACTTTGGAAACACTCCTGTGGGTCATATCTGAGGGTCACGCCAATGACCTACATGGTCGTATATTTCGAAAAACTTGTGTGGGATTTTTCAATGAGGAAGAAAGAGTAGAGGAAGACCTTTTTTCATTTTATTTTTCATAATTTTTATGTCTGAAAACCATGTTGAACAAAATATTAATCATCGCAAGGAATCTTGAAAGCACGCCTGGAGGGGGACTTACATTTTTGGCAGTTTGCAATTAATGTGTGTCACTTTCATTCTACATTTTTTACTCTTGTGGTGGGACCTTCAACCGATTTTCATTTCCTCGAGATTAAATAAAGTTAAGGTTAAAACCATGATATCTTTGTGATTGATTTTTTTTTAATAACAGGTCTTAATTATATTTATTTATTCTGTTATTTCTGTATCAGGAAAAGGATTTAAATAACTAATTGGCACGATAAAGGCATCATTATATGCAAACCCTGCATGGGGTTAAGTCTGCGTTTTAATGCTGTTGATTCTTGTCAGGAAGTAGAATATCCTTCAGAAGATCTCTCCTACTTGGTAGCTCAGGTGGCAAATGACAGATAAACAAAGCATGAAAAAAAACAGGCCGCCACGGAAACTGCGGCTTTACTCTAGCCATTGACTGTTTACTCACGGATTAGATCCCTATCTCCTCTAATTGAGTTCCCTGGGATTGGCACACTCATAGCCGGTCCACAAATGCAACTCTGGTCTCCCAGAGACCCTGTGAATTCCTTGTGTCTGAACCCTTGAGCTTTTATTTATTTATTTTTTTTCTTGGTTTGGAAAGAAGAAACAGATGAATGCGTTTCAAGGCTGTGTCCTTGTGGAGATGCCTCAGAAACTCATCTGTCTTCTTGTCAGAATTATATTGTCTCTGCCTTGTTTAGCAAACAGAATCTGTCGCGCTTTAGGATTTTTATTGTACCTCAAGGTGTTTCTGTGGTCTGAATGTAGTTACTGTATGTGAGTGTTGAACAACGTGGAGGAGATACCTGCCTTTATGAGCAAGTCTGTCCTTGTAGTTAAAGCAGCCTGTAGCACTTGGTCGTGCTCTGCAGCAGTAGTTGCCGATACAGACATCTGCCCCGGCAGTTAACTGGCGACTACCCCTGTAGTTATTATAGCAGTCTGTAAAGGGAACCTCTTGCGCTGTCTGGAGACAGCCGCCTTAATAAGACTCTGTCAAGTTCATGTTCCTTTCTCTGAAGTAAAGGACCTTCTCCTTCTTTCTCTTCTTTTCCCTTTTTTCCAGGGACCATGGGCTGTAAGTTCATGCTGCTCCTCCACCCTCGTTTTTTTTTTTTTTCTCCCTGTATCTAGCCCAGAGCAAGCTTTGATGTTCAGTGTCTTTACTCTCTGAAATGAGGCTGCTCTGCTGCAAAAGAAACAGCCCATCTATTTCCCCTCTCTCTTTATATCTTTTTTTTTTTTTTTTTTTTTTTTTTTACCACTGCAGGTGAAAAGAAACCTGCTCTTCACACCCTGGTATTTTTTGTGTGACAACTGTGTTCAGCCAGCTGTTGGATAACTTATATTTCTCTCTGAGTTAAGATGAGGTTCACTTTTTTTTTTTTGTCCTTGTTTTTCACCTTGTGGCTTGAATCTCAACCTTGGCATGCGATTAACACTTGCAAAGCTAAGGAGACAGGTAATTAGGAGAAAAGGTCGTTTCCAAGCTCACTTTGTTATATTTTCACCTCCACTGACAGGGGGTAATAAATATACCTATATTCATTAAGGTTAATATACCTATATTTATTAAGGTTAATATTAGAAACACAAGAACACACATTAGGCTCACCTACTGTAGACATATACTTTTACTTTTAATTGAATTTCAAAACACGAAAGACAGATATTATTAGTCGTTACTTGTTAACCTATCACTAAAAATAACAGGAAAGGAAGCTTGTAAATCTGGTAAAATCACAGTATCCCACACAGTCAGAGGTCACATTACTTTTAAGTAATGTGATTACTTAACCATAAAAAAAAAAAACAATTTACCAAAGTTATTCCTGATTAAATTATAAAACAAATCAAAACGAAATCCAGCATTTTAGCAGGAATATGATGTGAAAATGCAGTGAGGCAACACAATAATCTGCATTTTTCACCACCAGGACCAGTGATAATTATTGCTGCATTCTATTTTCTTCTTCTTTTTTTTTTTTTTTTTTTTACTAACTTCAGTGTTTGATGTGATATTTTCTTTTTATTTATTAGTAGTAAAAATGTGTTGACCTTTTGTTCCTTTTGCATTCCAGAGAATAGACCCGTCAGACCCATTCCTCTCTAGCCAGGACATGTTGCTCACTGTACACACAATACCTCAGGAACATGCATAAACACACACACACACACACACACACACACACACACACATACACACACACACGCACACAGACACCTGTTGTTTAACTGCACAAAGGTGTGCATGTAACAGATGAAAAGGGACTTCTATGTAATAATGTCTATTTCTGCACATATGCTACTTTTTGTGTTGGATTTTTTTCCCCCCTCTTTTAATTTTAGGTGGAAAAATCCCCATAAAGATCAAATGGGGCATGATCTGACATGTCTGCTTTGGCTCGGCTCAGTGGTAGCTGACAGATTTGAAGTTAATTAAAAGTGCTCTTTTGTCCGTTGACTGATGCCAGTACAGTGGGATCTGGGTGGTGTGACGGGCGCGGGTGGAGGGCACGGGCTCTCCGACACACACAATGGTGGGCTTTGTAGGTGGCAGTGATGTAGGGAAGGGCTACATGATGTCAGGCAAGGGCTGGCTCGGGTCCATATATGCGAGACCAGTGGTCCTCCTCAGAGCATGTATAACACCTTCGCACAGCTGGATGAGGAGGAGTGGGGAGAGCAGGTGGTGTAAATCTATCCTGCAGGAGGAGCTGCGGTACATTCCTTTTCAATAATACGGTGGAGAATAATTTTCAGTCAGATGTATTTTCAAAGGGGGGTTATGTCAGACTCATACACTTTGCAGCTGCATCGGAGATTAAATTAGATTAAATCATTCAACAGGGCTAAAATATCAGTAAGAAGACTTAAGCTCTTAAACAGTGCAGCTGCCAGAGTTTCAACCAAAACAAGTAAAACATGCATTCTAGGATCTATGTATGGGGTTTAGAATCCCCATACATAGTTTAATATTCCTCATTCTATTCTTCACCCAATAGATATTGGGTGATACCAATCTCATATCTATATGCTGAATATTAAGCTGTCTCAAGAAGCCACAAAACTTTTTTTTCTTATCACAAAGACTGGAAGCAAGGAGAACCAGCAATCCTGGCCTATCAGTCAATCACACTATGTGCAAAATAAACATATATAATTTCGCTTTCGAGCAGTTAGATTGATTTCGTTATCTCTGGACAGACAAAGGCCGATAACCACTCTGGGGTTAATGGCCAGGCCCAAAGTTCAGCTTGTCTTCACTAATTCACAGTTAGTCTGATTTGCAACTTAAGACAGGAGAATCGAGTTGGAGTTGAGAGAGGAAATCTGCAGATGCATCTATAAAAAGACTACAAACAGGAACCAGAACATTTCCAGAACTCTAATTGTATCCTGCTGCAAAACAGATTCTGCATCCATATGCAGAATTTAATAGAGATTAGACACAGGCGAGCTGTTTCACCCTGTCTTTGCAATATGCTAAGATAATGCTTAGTATAATATATTTCCCCTACAGGAATGAGAATGATATCAATCATAATCCCCTACCTCCCTGCAGGAATGCAAATAAGTGTGTTTCCAAAATGAAGAACAACTCCTTTAAATGAAACAATAATAAGTAAAAATATTTTCATGAATAGAGAAACCTTTTATTAATAGGGACCAATGGTCTGTCCATTAAAACTCATTATTGTGATTATTGGGACATTAATGAGGAAGGAAATTATGCCAGCCTGTTTCTTGGAAAACACTTTTGTCGAATGAACAGATTTCCTTTTAATTGCTCAGCTAGAGATAATGAATAATAGCCTCATTTTACAACAGTGATACCAACTCTTTAAAGTCAGGAGCTCACATCTCATTGTGCTACTAGCCTGCTGGTTTTGCAGTGAGGCTGTGGACTCCTGTTTTTGACTGGCGTCAGGACCACAGATAAGACCCAGAGTCACAGAGGAGAGGCACAGATAACCACGGAGAGAGCCCTTCAGTCTCTTGCTCTTTCTTATTGTCTTTTACTGTCTTCCTCTCTCTCTTTCTGCCTGCCCCCATGCTCTGTAAATTCTCAATTTCTTTTTCTACTCAGCGTCTCCTCCTCCATCCCTGCTCGGAGGGATAACCATCTACCCTTTCAGCAAAAGCCAGTGCCCTATCTGTCTCCCTGTGGCCTCCCTCTCAGCTCTCTCTCTCTCTCTCTCTCTCCCTCCTTCTCCTCTGCCTTCATCTCACTCCGGGAGGATAACCATCTAGCCTTTCAGCACAGGCCAGCTCTTTCTAATGACTGTTTCCAGTGAGGGGAGGACAGTGGAGAAGCTTTGTCCCAATCACTCTGGTGCATTTCAGCAGCCCGGGGGTAAAAAGGGGAAGGCTATACCATTTTTTTTTTAATATTTCGACAGCACCACAGAGAATGACATTTAATTTAATGTGTTGGCAAGATGAGATGAGATAAGATTCCTGCCTCTTTAAATTTGACCCTGGCTTGTCGAAATGATGTGTCAGCTCATTTGACACCAGTGCTTACATGGCTCAATATGTTTGCTAATTTGATAGTTTTGTGGAGCTGTTTTAAAGGGCGGCAGGTCCAGTTCAACTCTCATAATCAAGTAGAATTTAGGAGAATTTAAACTCTAACCTCAAGCTAAACTCAAATGTCAATGGTCCATTGAAAATGCCACTGCATTGGAGCCATCCACATAGCATTGTATTTTTTTTTTTTTTTTCCTTTTGCACCAAATGATGAAACCATGGATGAAACACCATGTTTTCCATCAGACCGAGCATGCAAGTTGTAACAGTGTGGAAGATGTAACACTGCAGGTGGGGAATTTATGATGAAAAGAGTGAGGAGTCATATTTGGAAAGAAGAGGAAGTTGGAGGTCTTGACAGAAAAAGAAACTCACAAAAGGGATGTTTTAGGAAATGTGATGTTTGTAGAAATGATAAAAGACTAACAAAATGTGGGGATAAAGGAACCAGAGAGGAGCAAGACGGAGTTTCAAGCTCCGTGTTTAAAGCATCCCAAGGCAGAAAGCGTCGAAACGGTGACGAGCGACGAGGAAACATCTGAAACTTTGAAGTCAACAGGCACATGAGCTCTGAGAGGAATAACATTAGTGAATCTATGACAGAGCGAGCGAGTGAGTGAAGGAATGAGAGCACGACAGATGCCGACAGAAAGCAGGACAAGAGGAAGGCAAGAGGCAAAGAAACTGCTGCAATATCCAAGTTCAGGAGTGCAGATTTGACAAGCATTTAGGTTTTCTTTTTTCAAAGGAAAACCCATGAAAAGCCCTCTTTCAGGCCTGGACTGAAAGGGGGATTAGACAGAGGCATAGCGGGTGAAAGACACAAACATTCCTTTACACATCTAGTGCATTTACCTGTCAGAGCGCTGCAATAAAGCCGCACCAACATGGGCAATATGCCAAGATGTGGAATTCTAAAGGTCTTAAGAGCTGAAAATCTTAACACCACAGTGGCTTTGTCTTTGTTAAGGGAAATAATTTTCGATTATAGCCAAATAGCACGGATATTTCTGTAATTTCTTTTACACAACTATGATCCTCAGTTCCCTAGACTGACTATTCAATGTGCACCCAAGGGTCCCTCAATCAAACAAAGCTACAAAGATGAGGCAATGAGTCATTCCGGGCAGCTTCTCTCGGTTGCAGTTCCACTCAGTGTTCATTGTTCAAGGAGTTTATACCAGTCGCTGAAATATCAATAGAGCTCTCCTCCTCTCCAAAAATAAATATAGCAGGTAAATTAAATGGGTAAAAACACTAAATAAAGCAGTTTCACCTTGACTGATTCTCTGAGCCAGTTTGACGCATCGGCTGAACTTCTGCTCATGTTTGCTCAACACGTTTCTCTGATAATTTAATATCCAGACATTCAGGAGGTTTTTACTCGGAGACAAATTATCTACAGAGGTCTCCTCCTCCCCATAACAAATTAACCATATGATTTAAACCAGTACACACATTGAATAAAGCAATTGGACACTAAAAATAAATGTGCTTCGGCATGCCAGCAGTGGGGCTGGAGCGGAGCTTCCGGTAAATTTATGCTCAGCTAGTTTCTGTGAGAACCTAAGATCCAGACATTCAATTACTAAAATCCTTCATCTGGATATGATATAAAGTTAAAAGATGTAAAAAAAAAAAATTGTATCGTAAAAATGTGGCTTAAAACTGGATTAAAGTTGGATGCACAAAGGGCACATAAAGTCATTGACAGACACCAAATTAAATGGGCCGTAAGCTGGTTTCAAATGACAGATTTCTCTGGGTTTGAAGATTTTTGGAAAGATTTGGGATAATGCAAGTACACAATTCAACAAAATATAACATAGGTTTTGGCATTTCTAGACATTTCAGTGCAGAGATATTACAAATACTTTAAAATGTAAATCATAAGTAGAGTAAATCACCGTCTTTGGAGTGAAATGCAGATCTTCTCCTCTCCCTCTGACTGTTACATTCTAGGCTGACCTTTTAGCTTCAGAGTCGTACATCACTTCCAAGCCCTTCTGGATGTAATTTTCCTGCAGCTATGGTGAAGAGTAATTTGCCGTGGTTCACGCTGATCTATCTGCGTAGAATGCTTGGACTGTGCTGTGCGAAACATAAATTCTCAAACTGCACATAAACTGTCTACTGTCCCTGTCAGCAGAGAGAGAGAACTAATGATTTTAACATCATTAAGCTTGTTCCAGCACTTGAGAGGTCATTGTGTGACCAGTCAGCCTTGCACTGTCACGCTAACAAGTGCTAACCCATGACGAATTCAGTAGCGTTTGGAGTTTGGGCTATGAACAGTGGAATGTATGAAACTCTTTTTATGTTGTTGGGTTTTTTTTTTTTTTTTATCTCAGGGTTTTATAGAGATCAAGTGATCCAGCCTGACCTGCAGTCTAAATGAACTTTCTTCCAGGAAAGGGCTTCATTTTTGTTTCCAGTCAGAGATTATTACACCACCATGAAAGCATTTGTAAGGCCATGAAGGCCAGGCAGCATCGCAAATGGACTCGCAGCTAACCTATACTTCTGTGCAGTCAATGCAGCTAACATAGCCAACATGTAACATAGATCTGGGTTTACTTTTTTTTTTATTTCTGCTTTACTTTGTTCAGATTTTATTTGGGTTTTTTTCATATTATATAAGCATACATAATGTAAAGGGTACAGTTTAGTCTGACAGGCAGTTTTGCTCAGTGATACTGGGGATATTTTTTTATTTTGCACTGTGATTACTGCATTGGTATTTGTAACTTTTATAGGACAAAGAACCATATTTGGTAACTTCTGCGGACATTAGAATGGGTCCCTGCACCTATGCATTTCTTCACTAATCAGTGAAAACTATGGCATCTGACCAATCAGTATATTAATATGATAATTTTAACTCAATTGATATCTTCAATGCAGTATTTCAATGTGTGCCAGATTAGGGGCTACAAATATAAAACATAATACTTTGATTTAAAACAACAACAACAACAACAACAACAACCTTAAAATAACAGGAATTAAAAATAAAATGTGGAGCCCCTATCAGCCCAATATCTAATTTAATTCTTGTTTCTATTTCTTTGCATCACTGATAAACTATTTGTTCTGAGATGACTATCAGGCCTTGCTTTCTGCATGTGCACGCTCAAAACCACAACCTTTTGTTAAGTCTACCCTGCAGTCACACAGCAAGCAACAATTGGCAGCCACATGTTTTGTGCCGGAATATTTAATGACTGTGTGTAATGTAATATGTGTTCCTTGTTAACAAGCTGTTTTTAATGCAGGCACAATAAAATACCAGCATATAGATGATGCTTGGCTTTGTACCTAAACCAGGCTGAATACCAATCTTTTCTTCATCATTGTTGGTGCACCACTAACATCCTGAAGGTGACTCATTTTTCCCATAAAGCCACCCCCCCTCCACCCCCAGTGAGCAAAGGCACAGGGGGGTGTTGGTTGTTCAGTCATTATTTGTGAATGGTCAAGACTCATGCTGTTTTGCATCAGACAGGAGAAGTGTGTGACATCAGCGATGGTGGCCTACATAGAACAATGATTTGGTGTCCTGGTTTCTGAAATGAGCTACTGTGGCGAATGTTGCGCTGTGATGTTTCATTGGGTGTCACTGTGGTTTGCTGAGAGAGTGGGCTGGTTGGAGGCGAGGAGAAAAAACAGAGACCACAGGCTTAATAGTTCTGACATTCTCCAAGCATCTTTATCTTGCCTTGGCAGCGCTGTTGCTTTGCAGTGACTCGGATGTGTCTTGACTATCATCTCCATCGGTCTTTGTTTGCTGCCTGCCTGCCTCCCTACCTGCCCGCCTTTCTAGAAAAACCCTTCCACTCTGTTGTCCCGCTGCCCGTTTGCCATGTGACTTTCATGTTTCTGTTTGTTTGCCTTTCGCTCTCTCTTGGCCTGGCTGTCAGTTAGCCTCATCTATCTGTCTGTTGTCAAGGCATTTCACTGACTCACAGTGACTAAGTGAGGCCTGAAGTGCTAGCCTGTTCTGACCTGACTTCAAAATAGACAGCTTGGCACGCACACCATGCACACACAACATCGCCAAAACAGGGCTTTCCTTGTACAGCGTCAGTTCCCATGTCAGCCCCTGTTTCGGATCTGGCTTTCAATATGACTCACTTGGTAATGAGAGTTATGAACGACCATTTGAGAACAATCATTGAAGCCCACAGCCATAATGCGTGACTGTCAGTTAACAGGAACAAATGCACTGGAATACACAGCTCATTCTTTTGGTTCACTGATTAAAGTGCTGCTGTCGGTTGATCAAACCAAAGCTAGACTGTTTATTTTATTGCAGTAATCTTCATTGAAATAAACTTTCTTTATAAACAGTTAGCCATGCAATTTAACTACCACCAAACCAATAATGGCACCAATTGACAGCTGATGACACTATTTATCTTGATTTATATTAAACGTAGACAAATGACAAACTAATACAGATAAGAGAAAAAAAACCCAAGGTGAAGAGTGATGTCTCGTCTCAGCCATAAATAAAACATGCCAGTGTTTGAGGATCTGGGCAAGTGTGGATCTGCTCTTTGGAAGCCCAGATTCCCTGGCCAGATTCCCAGCCAGAGGCGAAGGAAGGAAAGGGGGGGAAGAGAGTGCGAGGGGGGTAGAGATGAGTGAACTAAGGGATGGACTGAGAGACTTGTCTGTGCTTTGATCTGATCGCCGGGGCAGAGAGCATCTGTCATATTTTCTCCGAGCACTGATCTATAATCAGATCACCCAACATTTAATGCTTATCCGACTCATTATTGAGGATTAAAGAAGATGTGATCGAGGATTCGACAACCTTTCTACCTGGCTTTGAAAACGGTTGGATGGGAGTGGCAGGGGTGTGTGCCTGTGGGTTAAAAGCTGATGATTGATGGCGTTTGTGGGGGCCTTTGTACTATGGCAGCAGAGAGAAAAGAGCCGGATTAAATAGTAGAATTGCATTCAAGGCTTCCATCATATGTGCCACTTGTGTTCTGTTAAAATGCATTTCAGCTCAAAGAAAGCGGGAAGGAGAACAAACTGTTCATTCTTTCTGTGGAGTGAAAGCTGAAAGCATCCATCTTTTCTGACAGGATGTAAATGCAGGAGGCCTAAGTGGTATAATCATAATTATTATTATTATTTTTTATGTAGCAATTCATATTACCTCTCTATAAAGAAAGCATTGCCACACTGGCAGTAAATCTCTCACTATGAGATTCAGAGATAACAATGTGATTTTGCACAATGCGTGAAATTGCACTATGATATTGTGCATTGTGTAATTTCAAGAACTCATGTGAGAAACCGAGAACAAAGGGAGGGGTGGGTTTAAAGTGTTAAAGGTCTTGGCAGATAGCAGCTGTGCCGCTGAGAAGATTCTCCATTAATCATTTATCAACTGGCAGAAAATTATAAGATTGAGATTTTATAGCCAGTTGTTAAGACGTCTGGCAGAATGTTGTATATTTGATGTTAAAGCTTCAAAGAGACTATTGTTTCAGGATAATATGAACCATTTTTATGACTGTTTTTTGGCTGCTTGTCAGGGAAAGCTGGCAATCTTAGGGCCATTACGTTAGGGCTCTGTGGGTAGTAATGGGACTTTGTCAGAGGTTTGTCATAAGTTAATCTTTAAATAAACATCTGAATGTAGATATATCTAATACCATATCAAGTTTTAGATCACCTACTTCAACTGCACGTGATGTACCCAAACACTGTTCCGCCACCTGTAATCTGCTTACTTGTACAATTACAGTTTTTTCTAAAGTCTGGATGTGCTGATATTTCGTTGGAGTTTCTATCCTTGGTTTGTGTAACTTAAGGGTTCAGTAAATCATCTCTGATTATTCAGATTTTTCCCCAACCTTAACTCAGTAAAATTGATGGTTAATGCTAATCATGTAGCTCCCACTCACAAAGTTTACATGCGCTTTAAAGAATCCACAAGATATCATTCATACCCATTAATGACGATAGATCAAAAGCAAAATAACAATGATCTGAGATATGCTACAAGGCTGTGTAGAGTTAGAATATATAATGAAAACAGTTGTTGGGTGAAGGTCACTAAATCATTTGTTTCCTCAGCCTTTCCCTTCACTACTCCGCCCGGCATTTGTTTGCTTTCCATCTTTCTCAGCATGTCTTTGATTCCTTTGTGAAAACTTTTCATCCTCCCTGCCTTTTTCTCTCACATCGCCACAGCTCTTTCATGTGCTCACCTTCCCATTTTTCTCTCCTACGTACACCTCTCTCAGCTGCATCACCCACCACCTGCTGTGTCCGTGTCTCTGACTCAGTCCGGGCTCAATGTGTTTCTAGCTCTTGTTGCTTTGACAGGCCCTGACAACAGCAGGTCAGCTTCTATCTGTCAGCCTCTCCACCTCTTCGCGGCGCAGAGCAGAGGGGGGAACTGGCTGCTTTGTTTGTTCTTTCACCATCGGGAGACAGCCCTGCCACAAAAGGGAAGCTCGCGCGTTTATAGAAGTCAAGCCGCGAGCTCCCTCTCACGCACATGCACGAATACCTGCATACACCCACAGGCACATATATACTTTACTGCACTGGTTCTCCCATTCTTTGTCCGTCTAGACCCTGTTACAATTTTATATGTCAATGTCAGGAACCCATAATGTTTTTCTACAAATGTTGCTCCGCTACTTTGTTCACTCAGAGTCTTAAAACATTTTCGAGCTCTTTATAGCTGCTTAATTAATGGCTTGTGTTTTGAAAAAAATTAACAGTAGTCTTTATCTTACATAGCTGATGATGATGAATTGCTTTATGGTTGGTTCACACACACCATACGCAAAGACAATTTATCCACTGGAGTTTGACAGCTAGACTGTGTTTATTCATGTGAGTCATGCAAGACAAGCCAGCGTTAATTTCATTGTCAATAACAATGGCGGAAATTATCGACCACCCCCTGCTTTGTACCTGTTTTGGAATTCCTAGATACATTACAAAGATCTGTTATGTCTCATCAGGTCACCCGGTGAATTTCACAACCTTGTTCAGGAACTGCCTTGGGATGATCTCAATCAACAGACTTTTCTGTGTTTCAAATGCAATAAATGGGTCAAAAGTATGCCCTATAACAACATCATCGAACAAAAAGCAATGGTTCCTGCATCAGGTCTGTCAAGAAGACAACAAGCAATAAATGTTTATTTTCTGAATGGAGTTTGGATTGATTGGAGGAAAACTATGCAAGAGTCTCAACACTCATCAACTTGTTTTACTTTGTTGAGTTTGGGACATTTTGCGGTACTCTTGTTGGAAGACAGGATTAAATTAGTCTTTGCGTTGACTTTGTGTGTAAAGACATCACATTAAAGATTGCGTTTGGTGTGAACAGTCAACATGGAGCTTGAAAATTACATCAGTAAAATAAACTTACAATGCACTTCTTCCTAAATGTCGTTATTGCTTTACCAAATCCTTTCTGTACGTTGTCACATTCAAAGCAGTCTTTCCTCTGTTCCTCTCTGGGAAACCGAATGCCAGAAAGCATGACACTCTCCCAGTTACGTTTGAAGCCAGCAATGTTGCAGGTTTATCCTGTGAATAGGTCTTTTTGTTATCCCTCCCTCTTCTCCAAGAGTTTTTGTCAAGCTCCTCCACTCCATAGCGTGCAGTTGCACAGGAGGCAGCGGCGTCAGTCTGCATCATGTGACAGGATGTTCTGCCTGATGCGTGTCAACTGTTGACACTTCCTGTCAGAGACCTCTGCTAGATCATCCGTGGAAAGCTCACCCACACATATGCGCTCTCAAACAATAACCACATACCTCCAGACACAGAAATGAGGTCAGCTCTCTGCAGCCTGTGGTTGCTTTTTTTATTTTGAGATGGCCGACGATACGGTGTGTGTCTAAGATATGGTTGGGATACACATCAGCAAAGTAACTTTCTTTAGAATATCTTCTTGGCAGACTTTTTCCACTCCCTGTGTCCTTTATTTTTTCTTTTTGCTCATACATTGAGATTCAGCGAGGACGTCAACACACAGACGAGCTCAAGTTAAGGCATGTCTGTGAGAGACAGGGGAAGGGTGGGTTGTAGGGTGTAACTGGGACAGTGTGTGTCTGTACAGTATATTGTTGGATGTGTTATTCTTGTTAAGTCTGAGTAAATTACATTCTCCTGCATTCCAGGTCAGTCGGCTTCAATCGCAGTCAACACAAAAAGAAATGGTGGGAATGGATAAAGAGTGGAGATGACACTAAACAAGGCAGGATATGGTCGAGCAAGCTGGCAGGCCGGGTTGGAAACACCACATCGGCCTCTTTGACAGCACTGTGACTGTACCTGCTAAGTGAATGGGACAGGCCGCTGCCACCATTTAAAGCTCTCACACTCTTTGGTTATTCATTGGCCACTGGGATTTCACTGTCTGTGTGGGGCTGGATAACTGTGTGTGTGTGTGTGGGGGAGGGGGGGGGGAGCCGGAAGGAGACAGAAGGAGACAGGACAAAGAGCAAATGCAAGTTGTGTGCGCGCATGTGTGTGTGTGTGCGCGCGTCGCTCTGTGAATGTCTTATCAGAGTGAGCAGTCGAGCATGTTTTTCAGAGCTACAGCAACTTAATTACAAAACCTGTTGTAATCCATCATGTTCTTTATAAATCACAACTCCCATTAGAGAGCTGCAACAGAATCCTGCAGGTTCTGAACGACCCAGCGCAAATGTTGCAGCAACACAGTCCTGTTAACTTTCGCATTTTCTTCCGCTTAACTTTGTGCCTCCAGTTGAATCCCAGTTTTAGTAACTTCACTCACATTCTCTCTATCTCTCTCTTGTAATGTTAGAAATTACCAACACTAATCCCTCTCGATATGTAAACAATGACAGTACCTCTGTTGTTTTTCAGTCTGATGTTCAAGCATCTGGTTCACATCTGTTGCTATGGGAGATGATATAAACAGGGACAAAGTTCATTTATTCATCACTTTTCGGCCTCATGCTAAAGCTGTTTGTTTTTGCTTTGAAAGGTCACACCTTCTGTCTTATTTCAGGGCTAAAAAAAGTAGCATTTTTTT
>JAOWBC010000115.1:10615322-10629041 GCA_028566105.1 Hypoplectrus providencianus
CACCGCAGGAAGAAAGTCATTAAGACACACATGCTTGACTTAGCTTATTCTAGGTGTGTGTGTGTGTGTGTGTGTGTTGGAGTAGGGAAATAATGAAAGGCAGACTGTGATGGAGGTAGAGGGTGGCAGGAGAGATTTTCCTAATCTGTCATATTAAAATAAACATTTGCAGTTGGTTATTAGAGTGGACAGTCCATGTGGTCGGCCTCTGTAACATGGTTGAGCAAAGGGTTGCTTAGATTTTCTGCAACACCAATTAAATGCACGTAGGTTCACTGTAATTGCACGGCTTCAGTGGAGGCATTACCAATTTAACGTTCTGGCTCAACAAGTTTGCATATGTAATGCTTTACTTTAGATGAGAATATGAATATTGACTGGAGTGGTGCAGATTAGTAAAAAAGTATTTTTTTTTTTTAACTGACTTCTTGAAGTCTAAATCAGGAGAAAAACGATGCCCCTTGCTCTGGCTTTAGGCTTAGTTAATAAATTAAATGACAGACATTTCAGGCCTGTTGCACTCAGCTGTATTTTTAAACACATGTAACTTTGGTGAATGTTGGAATTCCACACAAAACTATGTGCTTATGTTTCGGAAAGGATCACAGGATTTGTTCAAATAAGAACATCTGTTATAAGACTTATACTACGAACAGGCAGTAAATTTAAAAAGTTGGATTTTAACTTCACATGGCACATCGTGTCCTGGTTCTGATGCGTGACTCTTAATACTGCAGTCTAAAGATACAGTAGCAAGAAAAAACAACAATTGTCAAGCCACATGACTTCATGTAACAAAGTTTCCACATGATTACTACGCTGGACAACTGTCCAACTACTGTTTGTCCCCTCTTTGTCCCCTCGGCACTCAGTGTGCTGGGATATAAGCAATTAGGTGCCCTCTCCCATCGCTGCCTCCCTGGGGAGCAGATGCTGGGGGAGAGAAAGGTGGAGGTTAGGCTTCACGGGATGATAGAAGATTGAGGAAGCTCCTAACAGGAAGGAGGGGTGAGGGAAGGGATGAGTCTGTAGCCCCCCTGTATCATAGAGACACAAACAGATGAAGAATGAGAAAGGTCACGTCCACACACGAAAGCACATGCGCACACACATGCACAGGGGGCTTTGTGTCATACTAATGATGATCATTACTCACTCGTGCTGAAGGGCAGAGGAGAACTGGACAGCATGATACCATTTACAAAGATCTGCCCTCCGCATGTGGTGATCCCAGAGCACTTTTAAACATGCCCTAACAATGTAAAGACTGTAAACAGAAATGTGGATAATTCATTTAATGGATGAAAAACAGACTTCGCTCCGTCACCTGAGTTAAAAAATATTTCTGCTGGAAGTCATTTCTCTCAGCCAGACTTAAGGCATTTTTACAGTATGGCTGACAGTACACAGCAGGAATGAATTCTAATGGGGATTAAAAGCAAAGCTGCACCTGTCACAGCAGCTCCCCGTCTGCCTGTCTGTCTGCCACTGTGTACCCTGTATACCGTGTGTTTGTGTGCGGGTCTCTGATCCTCGTGTGTGTATGTGTGTGTGCTGTCACTTTGAAGTTTCTCCATGCACATGTGTGTGCATGTGCTTTTCTGCTGACTCCTGGAAGTATGCATTGTGTATTGGCTTTGCACAAATGCCCGCGCGCGTATGAGTGACACAGATGCAGCTCCTGTGGTACTTTGAGGCTGGCCCTGAGCTGTGTTTCCAAGATAGTCTGAGTGACAAGAGGTCAGGGAACAGGGGAATGATGTGTCATCCAGCAAGGAGGACTCGCTGCTAAACAAATGCTGGCCGGACACACGGCTGCTGCCTGTCAGAAGCGTTTATCTCACAGAGCATTATAATCTATGTAATGATTTACGTCACGGCCAGAGACATAGGCTGTACACCACTCATTAAGTTGCCATTTGCTCCGCACTCAGAGGTCTAGAGCTATAATGAGGAGCTTACTAGAAAGCTTTTCTCTCTCTCTGTGAAAACATTACCACCAGCCTTTCCTATTTAGAAAATTGACTTGTTTTTATTTAGACCATATTTGAACCTGCTCCACCACCATTCTTGTCTTGTCACCTGGATTGGTTTGTTTCTTCCAAAAAGTTTATGCCAGTATCATCACCCCTGTCTAGTTTTAGGTATATCACTTTTATTTTTTTAGAAGCACGCATGTATGCCCAGCGCTCATGTTTTGAACATGAGCGTGCATCAAAAAGCATACTACTGACAGCCTAGCTATAACTCTGGTTCAGAAATAACGTACACTGACATTATTCTGGGCGTGAACCCAACTGTGGGAAACGTCAAAGTGCAATTGGTCGTGTCACCGAACAAGACTGCTGGCTATAGGAGAGGGAACATGACCTGACATGTCAGAGCTTTCCAAACCAAAACAAAGTTGGCTTTAACCTGTGTTCCTTCATGTTTCTGAGGTATATTTTTCAGACACACTGAAAGTCTTTGGAAAGACTTACTGAGCACAGAATGACCAAGAAACGCAGCTAAAGCAGGAATATAAAATGATTTATGTGTTAGACTGCTTGTCCGCGAGTGGAATTAAAAATGAATCTTCACAGGAGCACATTTCTGTTAATATTAAGTACTAAATACATCTTTCCAAATCGACGGCTCTGATGAGAGAAGACCTTTTTGCTCCGAGTCTGTGAAATGCCAGAAGAAGGCAGCAAATAACAGCAGCGGTGAAGCAGGCCGGCTGGTGTTTATTAATGAGTGGGAAAGCAGAACAGAGATACAGTATCCAACAAGGCCAGTGCTTAGATAATGCCACGCAGATGGGTCAGGATGAGCTTAGCATATTAAAATGTTATGTAAGTCCAAGTGCAGTCATTTTCTTCAGGCCCTGCGCATGTGGGTGTTGAAGTTTTGATTCTGTATAACTTAGCTTGCTTTTTCCATATGTTGTCGTCAGGGAAACTGTTAGAAGACGGGGCGTGTTTGTATTTGAGTGTGTGTGTGGTGGGTGTTTGTGTGCGCTGTGATGTTTTTAAAAAGCGCTTCATTAGGGGAATAAACTAACTGCAGGCAGGGTGTCCCCTGTGGAGGCCACAACCTCCCCTTTCCTCGTCTCCTCCTGATCTGGGGTGGTGGCAGGCAGAGATAAGACACCTACAAAGTAAACAGTGTCTGCCGCAGACCACGGCTTCCCATCTCGCTGCTGCAGAAACACACATGCATACAGAGACTGACAGACAAACAGATAAACACACACGCATGCACCGGGTTTGAACCCATTGTGTACGTGGGGATGCAGAGCAAATGTTGGCCCTGAATGGATGAATGGTTCGGGGATGGTGTTGTTGCGCTGAACCTTCTGCTGCCGTACACTTGGCAGAACGGGGGCCTCATTTATAAACATTGTTTACACACAAGATGGATGTAAAAATGTTTATGCCACTGACACAGAAATTCGCAAACAAACTGGATATGTAAATGTATGTGGCTTGATGGAAACTCACCTTTGACCCGTGAGCTGCTGTACAGTGACTCACCAGTTCTAGCTCAAGTGGTTACTTCATTAGTGGATGTGTATCTAAATGCTTTATGCATCATATAGAGCAGGTGCTCGATATAGGTTACATCAGCTCATCAGAACACATTACGCAATCCCACTCGCGTGACCTTCTGACGAAGATGGAAGCTTGCCGTCGAAACATATAAAGGTACAAATAAAAAGAAACATCTTCTCATACACATCTATAAAAAAGGAAGAAAAAAAAAACAATCATCTATAGTAGGTGAGAGTGATTATTCTGGTCAGAATTATTTTACACAGTTATTCTTGTAGCACTTTCAGAAAATATTTTGTTTTTAACATTCTTTAATTAGTAATATTATTCCACAGAAAAACAAATACAAGGGAGAGAACAACCAAATACTTTTTAAATTATAAACCGAAACAGAATGACATCAATAACAATAAGATCAATTTTGTGTAATGTAAGTGCACTTCCACAGTATCCTGAAAAAAAACTACTGGTAGCAAACAGGTAAAAGTGTAAAATGTGGCATAATAGTAATTTCATCCTGATATCTTATTTTCTTAATTCTTATCAGCCAAAATTGAAACTGAGAAAAATAAAACTGGATTATTCTCTAAGCCCTACTAAAGTTTTTGTAATGTCCTGTTCTCCTGATGAATGTTAATGACTTGGAATTAGAACATTAGAGAGGGTTTGGATTTGACTGTCTTCCTGTTTCCATTTGCTGTTTTGGTTTGTTCTTTTCTCTGTCAGACCTCAACCTTTTTTTTTTCTCCAAGATTGACAGTCTTCCTTCCTGTCTGTCTGTCTGTGCCGTATATCTGTAAATCCTCACTCGGAGCCGTATATACTGCACCCTGAAGCGCTGTCAATTCTCTGACATCCCCTAGAGGGACACTCTCACATACTTCAGCTCCAGGTTCACTGACAGTATGAGGCAGTGTCGGTACGCAGCACAGAGCAGTAAGAATGGGAGAGAAAATGTGGAAAAATAATAAGTGTTTCTGCTGTAAAAGTTATTTGGGAACATTAGAGACAGCTGTATGGCTCTGAGAGACTGACATCTTGTATTAATGATTTTATATTGAGCAATACAGATTACACTGGGTGAGAGCGACAATTTGAGAACAAAATTATACTCTGTGTGATCGCTAACACTATGACAATGACGTTGGATTTTAAACCATTCTTTTCTTTTCGTTTCAGGGTACTTCATGGAGTTGCTGAACCGCTCAGCCATTAGTCTACAGGAGACTTTCACAACAACATGGGGCGCTGTCTACTCCCAGAATTCACAGGTCTTCACTGACCTGTACACAGACTTGAGGCACTACTACCGAGGATCCAATGTCAACCTGGAAGAGGTGCTCAACGAATTCTGGGCCAGGCTGCTGGAGAAGCTCTTCTACCAGGCAAACAAGCAATATTACATAGGTAAATTTACCTTTTATCCGTAGCCCACCATAAAACAACTAAGAGCTAAGGCATTGTTCAGTGTTCTGTTAGAATCACATGTCAATGGCCGAAACCAGTGATTTAGTTATATAATATACAGAGTAGAAAATATGAAATGACTTCGACAATGTCAGTAATATGCTCTTTAAGCACCTTGTAAAGATAGTAATATTACATTTTATTTTATTTAAGCATTCCCTTTGGATGTGTTCAAATGTGTGTACAAATGTAAAGGTTTAAAAGGGGACTTATAATAAACTAGAGTCCCAAAGACCCCACAAAGACAAAAATAAAGAGAAAGATTAAATAAAAATGTTAATAAAGGGAAATAACTTTTTTTGTAAACTGCCTGTCAGAAAACACTGGATTTACCCATATACCCATTACACAGTAGAAGTAGAAACACATTGTTTTGCTAAGCTTCTTAGCTACCAGTCCATCAAAATTAGCTCCGTCCAAAATCAGAAGCTATGTTATCATCTATTTCCATCTAAATGTGACCATTATTTACACAAATAACTTCATATTATCTCGAAGAAGACTTGAAACTAGTAATCGAGGCTACAAGAATATTATAAGTGAGAAGTAGTCCCACTTTGTATAAAGATACATAGGACCAGACTTGTTTTGCAACTGCCATTGGAGACCCCTGTTGGACTTTTTATAGAATGCAGGGTTAAGGAACTTCCTGGTTTGCATCACTGCTCAGACAGACTGTGTTCCTAGAGAAGGCTGGCGTTATTTTAGGAGGGCTTTAAAGAGACAGGTGCTTTAACAGAGCATTACAGACAGAGGATTAATAGAGGTATACTCAGACAGAATGGGACTAATAATGTGTTTTTTGAACATTATGACCACTAGTAGGAACCCTGAAAATTTGAAAAAATATATCCTCTTTAATGAATGCATGTTGATTGCAGGTGAGGACTACCTGGAGTGTGTGTCCAAGCAGATAGAAACGCTTCGGCCCTTCGGAGACGCACCTCGTGTGATGAAGATGATGGTCACGCGCACATTCGTGGCGGCGCGTTCCTTTGTTCAGGGACTGGTGGTCAGCGGGGAGGTGGTGCGCAAAGCATCTCAGGTAAAACATAATTTCCCTCCTCGCAGCTTTTTCCTCTCCAATGTTCTTCCATTCTTCCCCTTTTGAATAGCGTCCTCTCCTTCCAATTATTGTGATTCGTCTCTTTCTCTTAAAATTATAGTCCCATTTTGTCATGCTGGTTAGTTTTATTGTTTTTTATGGAAACGACCAACTGCCCATCTTACCTTTTTATTGGTGTCTAATCTCCTGCAAAGCTAATATTCTCTGCTCCCACTCCATGTTCATTGGCATTCTTGTGTTAGAGGGTGTGTATTCATTTCTCCTTGGTAAACACCAATTTTTTTTTTCATGACGCAAACAGCCAAACACACGCGCGCACACACACACAGGCTGGTTTTTACCAGTCTGTGCACATAGTATATAGCAGTGGCAGATCAATGCTGGTGGAAACGAGAGGCTCCGTAAAGTATGGCCCCCAGCTCAGACAATCAGCCCCTGCAACAACAGTTAATGTCAGCTCCATGCTGAAAAATGTCCCCCTGGGCCGCAGGGAGGGTTAATATCTCCCAAGAGAAATGGTCCCCTCTGTGTATAAGACAAGAGTAAGGTTAAGATCAGAGCAAGACTGAGGAATCATTTCAGCTGAAAGGGAGGTGGCCAGTATTGATGCCCCAGTGAAAAATATCTCCTGTCAGACACTGGGCAAGAAGGGTGTTGAGAGCAGTGGCCCCGTGAGAAATATACGCAGCCTTTGAGGAAAAAAAGAAGCTGCACCAGAGATGAATATTACAGTACAATTCTTTCTTTGAAGAAATATTATGAGGTCAGGCTGTGTGTAAACGTGAGAAGACAAAGAGCAAGACTAGAAAAAAAGCATGACAAAATAGCTCCTTTGTGCTACTACATGACTCCAAGGCCATGCATTTGGATGCACGTCAAAGGAAGAATCTATATAATCCTTCTCCTTTTCACTCTGATGTATGAGTTCTGGCTAGCACCGTGGGTGGCACATACTGTACTGCTTGCTAGCATCAGAGTCAGACAGCCTGGACTAGCATCTCTCTCTCTGTGTCTGTCTTTGGCCCAGAAAATAGGTGCAACGTCTCACACCTACACAAAGGGACCCGAGGATGTCTCAATTAAGCGTTGCACATCCACAGCCACAGGGGAGTAGGACTGATGTAGAGGTTACTTAGTGAATAGCAAGATTTATAAAACAACTGTGACAACTATAACCATGCAACCTGGAGCTAAGCAAATTACACAGCAAGTAATACCAATACATAAAGAAAGACTGTCATTTTTGTGTTCTGCCTGTATAAATGTTAATTTTCTATACACTGTGAATCAGTAACATTCAAGTCTCTATTTACAGAGTGCAAAACTGTCATTGCCATTGGCCCTGAGCAGTTGGAAAAATCAATGATGCAACAATAATTGTTAATAACATACCGATGCACAGATGAACTCACTGTTGAATGAATTAGAGCCTTGACATTAGTTGGTTCAGGTGTTCTAGAGCTGAAAGAGGTGGGAGGGTGTTCAGAGTCCAGGCTGTAGGCTATTATTAATATTATCATTATAAATATTAAGATTATAATTACCAATTGTTAAATAATGAGTGAATTAGTGAATTTATTTACTCTTTCTTTTTTTAATTTGTGAATAAATTGAACTAATAGAACCTTATTAAAAAGTTTCCTCTAAAAAGAGTTTCCTCTTTACTTATAATTATTCAACTATAATTAATTTCTGTTGGTTTACTGCCAAGCATAAGAAAAGAAATCTACAAAACACAAGGATAAAACAACTCGTGCTCGTATACTCATGCAATTAAAGTAAAGATGTCGGATCTAATGTAATCTATGGAAGGTTTTTAATAATGAGAATGATTTTTTAGAAAGTAGTTAAAACATGATGAAATGTAATGAGTAGCACTACTTTGATGAAGTAATACAAATTGTTGCAGTACTTACATTTCTTTCCGGTAATGCCTAACCTATTATATTATAAAAAAAATAACCTTCCTAACACTTTGCAGGTTTATAAAATGCAATTTCCAGAAAAAACAACTCAAGCAAACTTTGAAGTTGTCTATTTTAGTCTATAAAAAACCCCATACATTACAAAATGAGCACCATGCTGTGTTTAAGACTTGAAAGTAGAGATTCAGATGGAAGATGCATTATGAAAATGTGTACTGAGGTAGTAAATCAATTGAGAAGTAGGGTCATTTTATCATAGACTTCTATACCTATATATCTGAATCTTTTTGCAATAGCTGGAGTCTCCCCCTGCTGGCCATTAAAAGAATACACATTTGAGGCTTCACTTTAATCATAATAATGATCCAAAATGGTTTGTTAGAAAATTACAACATAATATAGCGAAATGAGTAAAATCAATTGGATAAAGTAATTAAAACAGATCCTTTCTGGTTCTGTGTAACCTTTTACTTTTCAAAAAGTAACCATACCCAACACACACTACAGTCTCTAGCTTTGACTCAGGCAAGCAAATAAGGATCAGAATTAGCATGGGTGGCACACTGTGCAGGAAATGCTGTTAATGATTTGTGTCACATGGGTGTGCCCCTGGACGAGCGAGAGTAGCTTATGATCCCTGCAGAGCGCTGCCAGCAAGACTCTAAACTGATAAGCATCTCTATTAGACAAACATCCCTATACACACTAAAGAACACGAGCGCACAAGGGCTTAATGATACAGGAACACACACACACACACACACACACACACACACACACACGCGCACACACACACGCACACACACAGGCACCTCATCATTCCATCATTCCTCTCCAACGGTGATGCACATTTCCCCTGTGTGGCTACTTCTTAATACATTTTTCCTGAGTGATGGCATTTTCTTGGTTGTAAAGGACAGTGAGCAATGTGTTCATTAAACAATACTGGCTGCGGAAAGCTTGTTAATAATTAACACAGCTTTTACAAAATTACAAAATGTCACCCCAGCACTAATACCAGGGCACCGGAGTCACTGGCGCTCTGAATAGGGTCGTGAACTGCCCTGTGCCCTGAAGCCAAAAGCGCTATGTATTGTGAGAATGGTCGCTATAGACACACTTGGTCAATCTCAGTGAACAGGGATTTAGGTTCACTGAACTGTGTAAGAAGACAGAAAGTCTAATTATCTTTTTTTCATCCAAGTCAAGGCCTGTTTGGTACAATTTGACTGTAAGAAGTACAGACTTCCACCAACTGTTTAATTACGAATTCATAATTTGTGTGTCAGCCTGTGTCGCCGTCCTCCCCGGCACACAATCAGCACCGTGCTGTATTAATGCAGATTGGAACAGCACTGTGCTGCGATGGGAACAAATGACACAGGGAGAGAAAGCAAGAGAGGAGAAAAAAGACAAACAGCAACAAACTCCAGTGTCCTCTCTTTTCGTTTCAAAGTAAATTGTACTTAAACATTTCTGTTGATATTTCCCAGAGCTGTGTCTTCATGCTGCTCTCTGTCTCCTTTGTGTGAAAATCTTTGGATACCAATTTGGATCTTAGCTTTCCCCTCCTTACCCCTGTAATTCTATCTACAATTGATTGGATCCTAATGAGACAACCGCTCCTATTTATAGCTATGTATCGTTGCTTAAAGGGCCCAGTGACTGAAGATGTTTACCACACGCTTCTCAGGGAGGCATTACACTGCTTGAGTGTAAAGCTGGAAAAAATTAATCTTTGTGCATGTTTTTGCTTCAAATGTCTTCCAAGGGAGTTCTCCCGAATTAGAAAGAGCATTACATGTATGCTGCTATGTTTGAGTTGGATTTGCCATGAAAAAAAAGGGGCTACGGTGAAGGCTGATGAACAAGTAATAAAGCAGAGTCCAGGATGTTTTCTGGTATAGTATTCATTCCTCCCTTGGTTCGCTCCGGGCTGCACCAGTTGCCATGTCCCTAAGTTTTCCGGGCTGTTTTATCCCCCTGGGTAAGGGAGTGGAGGAAGTAGGCCACGCGCCACATGGCTCTCTGGAGGCAAGGAGTGTGGATTGTCTCGCTCTATAACACAAGGGGGAGAGGTCGCTCATATATCCTTACTAATTACAGAGGAAAGACAAGCAGAGAGAGAGAGAGAAGAGTCTTTGGCTCGATCGCCACGAGCAATATAGAAAGTCCTGACAGGTGTAAGGAGCATGTTTTGAAGGTGAAGCAAGGACATGTAAGGGTATTGGTGTTTAAAATCTAACACCGTCGTGTCAAAGAGCTACTCGTACAAACATCAAAGAGAGTATTTCAAACCCAAAACTTTCTTTTGATATCTCTAGTATGGAGAGGATTCTAATCAGGTCAGGAGTATGAGTCTGTTAAAGTGTCTGTATATGCATGAAAGCAGTTTTTTGATCAATTGCTCAAAAAAAGTGTATATATACTTTACGAATGTTGGCATTTTGGCTGTCCCAATTTGGATTTTTTTGCAGCTGAAGTGATCATGTTAAGATTAAAGGCCTGGTTTCAAGCCCAGGCTGGTACTGCAGCACCACTAACCAAGGGACCGTAAGCTAGCGAGCTAGCTTGGTTAGCAATGGGGTGCTAATTTCAGCTAGCAATAAGAAGAATACTCATAACTACTGATTAAGACCAAAAACTCATGAAAACATTTACTTAGGTATTAAAATCAAGTTTTCTCATAGACTTTTACACAATCACAATCTTTTGGCTGGAGTTGTCCACTGATGGCCATTAGAAATGATTACAGGGTTGTGGCTAAATGAGATTGGCTTCACTTGTCCACTTATAATGGTAAACGTGTAAATAAGTGATCAATGATTAACAACCAACATTTTCTAAAAAAACATGTTTGCCAGTTTTCCTTAATAGTCTCATTTCACAATTTGAAACATCTCCTTATGCTCTGTGTAATTGGGATGGACAATTTTAATAAATGTTTATCAGAAATATAATCAAATGATTCATCAATAATGATAGCAATCTTTAGTCACAGCCCTTGGTCTGTGACTCCGATTACTGTTTCCAATTTGACCGCCCCTCCTTCACAGTGCCTGGTGCACTGGAGCTCCAAGGTTACAGAGGAAATTGTCAACATCAACCTCCAATTAGGCCCGTGGAAGAGTTACACACTGTTTCATGTCTGTTGTGCTTGGCCTGGGATTCCCAGCATTAATAGTGTATGGATGATGTAACAGAAACCAGATTAACGACTGCCTCTCCTTAATAAGTATTTCATTAACATCACCCTATTTTTTTTTACTCCCCTGCCAACGCCCCTTGGTGAATCCTGCAGCTTTTTTTGCATCCCCCTATCTCTCCCGTATCCAGTCTTTCTCTCCACTCATCCCTGCACACACCCTTCCCTCACTCTTCTCCCTCACCGAAGAAGCATTCGTCTGACTCATCCCTGGCTAATGAGTGGTAGGGTAAGGATGGGAGGAGGGGAGAAAAGGAGGGCAGGAGTGAGGATCTGACTCATGTCTCATATGACTTGAGATTAAGCCTGGGAATGTGGTGTGGTTATTGCTTTTCCCTGTCACTTATTTCACTTTATACTGTCCTCCCTGTGCAACTGGCAATAATTACCCAATTCTATTGATCTCTCTTATACATGAGAGATGCATTTACTAATTTAGGCGTATTATGTATTTTTTAATGTGGTTTAAGATTTCATTTAGAGTTGAAACAGTGTCATAATAAATTGCTTTTGCCTTGTGTGGTTCAAATATGATTAGATTAAATTTTAATGATCCTTGTGGGGAAACTGGGTTGATATAGCCATAAATAGTCATCGAATACAGCCAAGGGAAAAAAACGGCAAAAAAACAAAACTGAGTGAAGGTTGTTTGAATGTTTATATCTGAACTTTAAACACCAGAACTGATGAAAGAACATATTTAAATTGGGAGTTTAGTGTGGATTACAAAAGAAATTCTGATAGGAGCTATAAACTGCATACAATGCCTACTTATACCATGAAGGACAAAGAGGAGCTGTCTTTGTTAGTGCTGGTTGTATTAATCAGGGGACAAAGCTGCTGTTCATGATTATGGACATTTTTTTTCTTGTTTTGCCATTATGCTGAGCAGACGAACGTTACTGAATCTTCAAAGTTTCTGTGATTGTTTTCCCACCTGATCCTTATTGTTGTCCTCTTTCCGCAGTATATTTGTTAAAATCTGGTTTTAACTGTGACTTTGCTGTTGGAAGAACTGTTTCCAGGAAAAGCATCAGGCTGGCCCAGATGTCAGCTTAGAGGAGCTTTGTATGCGTAGCTGGGCTCGTTCCACCTCTCTCTCTCTCTCTCATATGCACACACACACTTCCTGAGGTTTTGTATGCATAGCTGTACTCTCTTGTGAACAGAGCTTACTGGTATTAACCCAGTTTCACTTTTCACGCACCAAGGCCCTTTCCGAGGGGAACAGTCTTGTGGGATAGATGGAGAAATAGAAGGAGCAGGAAGGATGGAGTGAGGGACCGAGAATACTGTATGAATGTCAGAGCCTTTTCATCGCATGTGAAACAAAAACCGAATTCTCCCAAAGTGGTTTCCAAGGAAACTGTGCTGAATGAAAGTCTGGTGCAAACTGAAAAAAAGGTCACCATGGGAGGTGACCTCCCACGGTTCTGCCACTGTCATTGTCTGGAGACAAATTTCCATCCTCACATCTTATTAAAACTGAACACTTTTGTAAAACACATCTTTCATTGTCCTGTACAGTAGAGGCAGGACTTTTAACAGTGAAAGTGGTCAACATGCAGTTTGATCAACTGCTGCTGTCACTTTTATGTTTTAGACTGTTAGATCATATATGCATGACAGAACAGTAATTTTTCATCCAGGTGCTGTATGTTTATTTTTGCCCGTGCCCTACCCCAGGTGCAGCTGAGCCAGGAGTGCATGCGGGCCATGATGAGGATGACTTACTGTCCCCACTGCCGCGGCATGGCCTCTGCCAGACCTTGTGCCAACTACTGCAGCAACGTCATGAAGGGCTGTCTGGCCAACCAGGCTGACCTCAACACTGAGTGGAGGAATCTGGCAGGTGGGGAGCACACACACATTTCTCACATGCTTCCAACTCAGCCATATGTTTGCTCAAAGGCTCAACCGACACATGATGTTACTTAAAATGCAGCAGGATCACTCCGACAGTGTACGGCATATGAAACATTTCACACTTTCTCCCCGATGACTGTACCTCCTGTCTTTGTAGAAACAATGATGCAGGTGGCTGGACGCTTTGATGGCCCATCTGGTGTGGAAAGCGTGGTCCTCTCCCTCCCGAATCGCATATCAGAAGCCATGTTTACTATGATAGAGAACATAGAGACCATCAACAGCAAGGTGAGCACACACAAATAAAGCCTAAACAGCTGAATAAAGAATAAACTGTTTAGCTATGTAGAATAAAAGAAAAGCTAATGAAAAAGACATCAAATGATAATGTGAGTCTAACCACGATGTTCCAAACAAATGTCAAAACCATTATAGCCAGTGAATTTCCCAGAAAATTTAAATATCCATTGACTATGTCTATTAACACTATCAGACCTGAAACATAGCATTGCCAGAACATACTGTATGTTATCTGTGGACTTGATGCTCATGCTTTAGTCCCGACCAATCAAATCACCCATTTCCCTGATTATTAAAGCAGTTCACTCTGTGCCACAACCGTGATAATTTACTAATGGAGGAGAACACTTTGGTTCT
>JAOWBC010000115.1:10629141-10643291 GCA_028566105.1 Hypoplectrus providencianus
TTTCCCTGATTATTAAAGCAGTTCACTCTGTGCCACAACCGTGATAATTTACTAATGGAGGAGAACACTTTGGTTCTGTCATAAAAGCTTTTTCTGAGAGGAAACTAATGTACCCGTTCATGAGGTACTGAATGTATGCCATTTTCAAATAAGGTGATAATGGCAGATTTCCAAATTTGAATCAGAATCAGCTTTAATGGTCAGTACGCATACAAGGAATGGGTCTTGGTTTTGTTGCTTTTGATGCACATACACTGAAATAGACATACTTAAACAAGACAAAGCTGAGCAACAGTCAACATAAACATTTGAGTACTATGTATACTAGAAATACATAAATGCATAAACTAATATTAAACTAAAATATGTAAACAGAGTAGAAAGGGTTTTGAAATGAATGACTTAAATCAAGTCAAGTTTATTTCTATTGCCCATTTAAAACAACCTCAGATGACCAGAGTGCTGTACAAATCAAAGTAAAGAGGCAGTAGATAATAAATACAGCAGTGGTAATAAAGTAAGATAAACAATAAAACATAATTGAAACACTCAATCAGTAAATACAAAACCAGTACAATCAATCAAACATAAAAAATAAAAATTGTGCTTGTGTGCTAAAAAAAATGTAATAAAAATGTAAATGAATAAAAACATTCATCTATTGATCTTTATAAATCATGACACTCTGGCCTTACAATGGCATAGCTTCAGTGGTGAAGAAAATATTTGAATTGAATCAAAGGTCAGCCTTACAAAGTCTATTCAAATTCATTGTGACACCCCTAGGTGTAAATATTTTTGTATGTTTGCACTAGCCATAGCAGAGTGATTACCCAGTGTGTTGAGAAAGTTAAGTTTACTGCAAACTGCAGAAACTATCTCCATGTGAGAACATCCATTCGCCTTCCATGGCAGCTTCATGGTGTTAACCAGTTAGGTTCAAATGTGCCTTTTTTCCTCCTTGGGGTTGTAAATCAAGTCAGATTTGTCATGGTATATCAATAAAATGTTTGGCACTGTATTTTAAAAGGCCCTTAAAAGAATTTCTCACTTCTCTCTATGAGCCAGGTGGGATTACATAAACACACATACACAAGTTTCTCCCCAAACTATTTTGTTTTTTCATCAGAGAAATTTCTGTGTTTGTGTTTTTCCCTGTCCTCTTCTCAGCGGTTTGAAGTGGGTGGGTCTCCATTGGGGAAAAAAAAGCGATGCCGCTCACATCCACACACCAATCAAAATTTAGCAATATTGGAATGAAAATAAGATGACAGTTGTCATTATTTACTTATGTAGCCAGGCAACTGTCAATCAGGTCTGTTCAAAGCACACCCACATAGTCCCACTGAAGCCGATTGTTGCTTATTTAGTCATGCATATTTAATGTAAAAGAGAAAAAGTTTTCAGGGGCTTTAAAATATTTATACCACCCGGTAAGGCAGTAAAAGGAGTGATAAGGAAGTGAAAGAATCTTGGTGCAAACTCACAGCCCCCCCTCACTACGCCACCCTGTTGACCTTACACTCATTTGATCGTACAATTACACCTTCCCTACCACTGCATTAACGCTGTTGCAATGCTCCATATACCAGACTTAAAATAAAAGGATGTGAGTCATGACAGAACCTGCAAGCCAAGCGTTTACTTCACTGTTTAATGGCATTCAAGCAACAGTTTATACGACCCTTAAAAGGCACCACCAGCAGTGGAGCTCTGACTGAGTTGTTTGGTGAAGATGGAAAACAGTGTAGATGGTGAGAGGAAAGACAAAGCTTCCTCTGTGCTGGTTAGCTGTTACAGAGCCTGGCGGACTGCCTCTGACCTGGTTCAGTATGGTAATCACACACAGCTTCAGCTTCTGATCTCCATCTCCAGGGGAAAGTGCTGTGTTGATCCCATAGAAGTCGATTCATGTCTGCGGTCTAATATTATCGTAGACACAGTGTAGGACAGATTATCCCCTATTTACATAATCTGTTGACATGGAAAGCCATATGTTGGGTTATGTATTTACCCCATAAAAACAACCCAGATATGGATATGGAAACTGTCGTGTGCACTCCAGGTCTATGTGCCACTACTCTGCTCTAACAGAGTCCACGTTTTTATGTCCATCATTCAATCTCCCATGAACCACACAGCACCAACAGGTTTTGCTGACGGACATGGCTGGAAGCTTAAGACAGGATTATTTTATCGTTATGTGTGAGGGTTCAAAGGCTTGAGGCTCCTCTAAGCAGGCCAGATTGGATGACAGATTGACTGCAGTCTAACTGTATTCCCTGGGCTCCATTTATAAAATCTAAGCCCCACAGGGACAAGTAGTGCTTTCTGAGCTGTGAATCATTCTGCTGGAGCAACGCTGTGATTGACACTTAGGGTCATGCAAATAACCAGGACCACTTGGCACTGTGGGATTGCAAAGGAAGAGATATGTGTGTTTTAATATTCTCAAAGGTGCTTTGTGCTTGGATAAATAAGTTGGGCAACGGATATGTTTGCTGATGCATTATGAGTGTAAGTCTATTCTGAGATGTGGTTTCAGCATCATCACATTTCAGACTTGTTAACACTAAGATGCAAACTCCTGGCCTGGAAAGTAAAACTGACACGGAGGTGTCTTAAACCTGTATTTGTTCTAAAGGCCAGCAGGGGGCAACTCCACTGGCTGCAAAATCAAATCAGATTGTAACGTCTATGAGAAAATGACCCTATGTCTCAGTTGATTTATTACCTCAGTAAACCTTTTTCTAATGACTTCATGGTTTCACTTTAGTATCAAGTCTTCTTCAGTACAGCATGATTTTTAAAATGATGACCCCATTTAGAGTAAAATGGACAATAAAGTCGGGTGTGCTTTAGGGCATGGCTTCCTGATGGAGAAGTCCTTACCACATTGCACTGTGTGAACCTCTTTCATAGTGTTTTGTTTTTTTGTTTTTTTCTGTTCATGAAGGTTAATTGTTAGATTCTGGGGTCTTGTTCACTGTTTGCCTACACTAAAAGAAACTTTAAGTGGTCTGTTGTTCATTTTTTAACTTGCAAACTTGTTTGTGCTAAAGCTAGCTGATAGCTAGCTGATGACTTTCACACATCCAAGTATGATCACTTCTGTTTCCAAAAAAAACCAAAAAAAAAAAACCGGTGACAGTCAAAAGGCTTTTGATTGCCAAAGGTTGGGTCACAGTGTCTTTGTCTTATACACAGTCTATAGTAAACACCAACAAGTCAAATACATACAGTTGAAAAGTCAAGTTGGGTGAGTCTGCAGAGTTTATGTTGAAGCTGATTTAGCTATTAAAGCACTAAGATCTGTTTTGGCTTTTGCAGTGTTTTAATAGCTGCATACATTCTTGGCATTTTTCAGCAAAGAAACATTTTACCCCTTTCTCATGTATCCTCTCTGTCCATTTTGTTTATTCATGTTCCCTTCACTTGTTTTCTGCCCCAGTTGTTCCAGGCATGTGGCAACATCCGAGAGGGAGGGACTAGCAGCACAGGAGGTGACGACATCATGAAAAGAGGGAAGGTGACAGTGGAGGACAGGTTGGGAACCAGCTCGAACAAAATGGAAAAACTGGTTAGTGTTTACCTGCCTGGATCTGTGTCCTTATTATTGCTCTCTAAAGGCCTAATCTTTCCCATTCACACTGACGGTTTATGACGCAAGAACCATTGCTCATCATGGGCAATTAAACCCTTTTTGCTGTTCATTTCACCTTTACATAGACAACTATGGGGGGATTATATGAGGATGAATGCTTGGATGAGTCAGATGAAGGAGCACTGCAGTTGGTTACTGAGGAAGCAGGAGTTTTTCTTACTCTCCTGCTTGAGTGTACCATCCTGCTGCGATTTTGAACAAAGTATAAAAGCTCACAAATGTATTCCTGTCGACCCTATTTCAGGTTTCTGATGTAACCATGAGGCTGAGGGACATGCAGCCATACTGGGTTTCTCTTCCAAGTGTCCTCTGCAGCGACAGAGTGGCAACTGGAACAGGGGCCGAGGATAAATGTTGGAACGGCATGAGCCGTGCCAGGTGAGGCACAATACACCAATAAAGATCTGCATTTCAAAATAAGATGTGAAAGCACAACTAATAAAACATATCCACTTACATTAAAAAAAAACATAGGCAATAAAACACACCCACGCTCCATTCAACTCGATCTGGGGTTTTGCTGTTTCAGCTGCATTTCAACTTCAGAGAGATATTGTTTCCTACGTTATTGGACCAGATTGCTGATTCATGACTCCTCTGACACAACACTTTACAACCCTGACAGTTGTGACACTGACTCAAACCTAAATAATAACAGAATGCATCAAATCCAGAATGAATAGACATACAAAAAAACAAAAGGTTCCCATTTTGGACACAAAATATCTTGTTTTTGTACGATGTAGGATACAAAGGATTTGCAAATCATTGCATTCATGTTTTATTACATTTACAAAACCAAGCGATACTGCTTGTTTCAGATACATATGGGTATTCTGAGTTTTTTCAGTTTTCCAACCGGTCATTTAAAGCCAGTCAAATCTAATGGCTGTTGGAGTTTTACTGAGTCACACAAAATAAACAAGGACAAAAAAATGAAAATCATCATGCATTTTCTTCGTGCCATCGCCACTTTTGGCCACAGTGTCCGCTGCTCAGCAAGTTCAACAGTCTCCTGTTAGCTGTGATGATAAGAAATTTGCATACTTCACTTCCTAATCAGATGTCAATGTCTGCCAGGTACCTTCCTGAGGTGATGGGGGATGGCCTAGCCAGCCAGATCAACAACCCCGAAGTGGAAATCGACATCACCAAACCCGACATGACAATACGCCAACAGATAATGCAGCTGAAGATCATGATGCACCGCCTGCGGAACGCTCTCAACGGCCAGGATGTGGACTTTCAGGACACCAGTGAGTACTTCTATCATCTAGGCCCACACATTTCTGAAGAACATTCACAAGAAACTTCATCCCAGATGACTCACTGATGATTAAAAGCTTTTCAACAACTTCTAGATTAAGGGAAGTAATTCTAATTCTATTCATCTGAGGAGGCGGCACACTTCTTTCTTAGCTTGTACAAACTCAAGGAAAAAGGCAAGGGGAGTACGCATGGCCTAAATTGAAGTGCCTTTTGAATAATCTAGGTCATATTTTGTACCACTTAATGCATGTATCCCAAGGTGACGCTGGAGGTAAAATTCTCATCTTTCCTGGGGGCTGCACCCAGATAGTGAATCTTAAATCTTTGTCTTCCCGTGGTCTTAATATGTTCATTCTGTGAATACATAGTCACATCGTCTGCATATAAGTGGTACCAATTAGCTCATATCCTCACCCTCTGTCCTTAGGCGACGATGCCAGCGGTTCAGGAAGTGGCATGTGCGCTGACGACATGTGTTCCCGCGGCCCGCGCCTCATCGTCCCCGTCACCGACCGGCCCATAGTCTACCCTTACCCTCCGGAAAACAAGAAGGTTAAAGGCAACCACGCCAACCAGAACCTCCCCAGCATCGCCATTTTCCTGCTTCCACTGCTCATTTTGCTGCTGCGGCGATAATTGACGGAGGAATCTACCAACTGGGACTGAGTTTGGGACATGGAGGTTGGGGGAGAGTCTGAAAAGGGGAGGGAGGAGATGTTGGGGATTAGTTACATTGCCAAAACTAAAAAAGTATAAGGAAACGACAACAGAAAAAAAAAATCACTTGGATGGACTTCCTTTTGGTTTTGGATTAGAACAAAATGGAATTACGAGTATTCATAAATGTTTTGGTTCTGCTCTTTTCTTTTATTCTTGCTATATTATGACACCATTAGAGCTGGTCTTTTCGCATCTTCTAATGTTTTGTTCCTGGTGTTTGGGTTCTCTGAGATTATATCTGTACCTAAGACATGTGTAAGACTATATTGCTAACAGTATGTTGGTGTTGACACCACGTGGAGAGGGAGAGTGGGGCTTTGCAGTGGCGCTCGATACATATAATTGTTATTCCACTCCTTCAAAAGAGCACTCGTGTTCATTAGAATTATTTATTTATCAATAACTCACAACTGACCCCAGAGTGGTCTAACCACTCCCTAATATTTAGCGAAAACTTACACAAACCACAAACCTAAATGAAATACAATATCGATGACTTTTAAAGGAGGATAATCTGGGCAGCGCGACCCAGCAGACCTCTTAATGCATTAAGCCTCGCAGTGTCATTACACTTACACACACTCCGTCACAGCGAGGATGCGAGCACGCCGCATCAGCACTTTTTGCCATTTCATCATGTAAGCTGTAATAATAGCCGCGATCACATTCACACTGACATGATCATCTAATGTGAGAGTAACATGACCCGTCCGCCACTCCATCCATCCATCCGCTCATCCCTACATTCCCCCTGCTGGGGCAGATCTCCCTCCCTCCCTCTCTCTCTCTCTCTCTCTCTCTCTCTCACTCCAGAGCCCTGCTGGCTGTGTAGGATCAACTCGAGACTCTGGTGTAAGCAAGACGCATGCTGGGCCGGGCCAGGTCTCAGATGACAGCCCTCTATAGAGCACTGTATGTGGAACTTGGGGGGTGGGTGTTGGTTTGAAATTGCCGTTACAGCAACGGATTGACAGTCTGTGACTTTGGAAAAGTGTAGCAGAACAGAAATGTACACAGGAGCAGAAACACTGCTGTCATGTAGCGCTTCTTTTCAGTATTCTTTTTATGTGCACAGCAAAAAAAAAAAAAAAAAAAATAGAATATGCATAATTTTGTGTGTGCTCCCTGCAAAGGCCCAGCGCTCCTATGGTTAGCATCATAATTGCAACTAGCAATGTCTTGCGTTTTTTTTTTTTTTATTTGTCTAATTGCAGCAGCAGTGATCTATATCACAGCAAAAGCCACACCATGCACGTCTATGAATCGTAATCGTACGGCGGACACAACAGTGTACATATTTTTGATTTCTTCTTTGTTGTTTTCTAGGAAAAAAATAGCCAATTAGGTATCAAATTTTATAACGGCCAGATCGTTGTATGCTATAACTTTTATTTCATTCATCATCTGTCAGCTTGTATCCATAACTGCCTTCCATTGTTCTGCAACTTTTTCTATATCAGTGCCTCTTTATTCCCACCTCCTACTCCCTCTACCCTTCTCCCCCCTCATCAGAGAAAATGACCTTTAAAGCGTTTTCTCATGCTTCTACATGGTGGTAAGGCAATATGACAATGACACAGTGCTTCATTATGTGTCAACCTTAGTGGGAATGTTGTGGGAACACGGTGTAAGGCTTTTCCTGATGGGAAGCTGGCCGCGGGGAGGAAACACATGCCACATTTTAATTCAAAGAAATGTCAAAGCTCTCATTTAAGAACGCTGCGTGCAGGATGATGGGACGACGCTTACTCGCGTGTGTGTATCTGTATGTGCGTGAATGTGTGGACCTGTCTGTGATTGATAGAGCAAAGGAGGGACGGGCGACGGAGCCTTTTTAAATCTTGTTTGTATGGCACGGAAATGAAATGTATTAAAATGTATCGGACTCACATTGTCTGACTTAGTGCGATTCAACTGACAGGAACGGGAGATTAATATAGCTCATTTTTCAAAAATGGGATTTTCAACCTACTACTGGAATAACTCCCAAGCTGTATTGATGTTATCTTTGCTTGTCAGTATTGTATGTGACAGATAGATTTAATTTGGAGGACAGAAATGGACATGTATTTTTAAATACATCATTGCTTCGGTGGCACACTGGGACAATCCACCATAATTCGTTTTATGAAAAAACCTATACGCGCCTCACAGTTCATAATACTGCAGATCCAATTAAGTTGTTAGAGGGCTCTGTCAGAATTTGAGAAGCACATCTGTTACATACTTGGTTAATCACTGCTCTTAAAATGGGTGAGGCTGTTGTCATAATTGTTACCTGACATGATATTTTCTTTTCTTTTTGACATGCTTTATTAATGAATGCTATGTTTGCTCTGCGTATGTGTGTCTATGTGATCTTTCTGTTAGTCCCTGGTTAAAGAAATCTGCCTGTGACTGCCTTTGACACTTTGTCTATAGGGTCGGGGTCCATTTTTAGATTCAAAAAGAGATACGATGATAAAAGATGGTCCAGTGGGGGGATTAAAAAAAGGATACACATTTGAACAATTAGTAAGAGCACCACATGGGTCTTCTTTTTGTGACCCTCGAGGAAAAATCTAAATATGAATGTGAAAGTACCACATTAAGCCCTGTAAAGAATGAGAAATGACTCCAACTGTGATGGTGACATTCCAATTCAAAGACGACTTGCGACTCACAACTTCAGTTTCAATGACTGCCTCACAATGTCATCGGCTGAAATTTGCACAACCCCCCCCTTCTCTCCTCCTCCTCCACCTTTTGATCTTATTAATTTGTTGCTCAAAGCCCCCCCCCCCTCCCTTTTATAAAACCTGCACTTTTATGAGGCCAATGAATGGCATTGTCTGCACAAAGACATCACAAGATGGTCGATCAATACGCGAATCAACACCTTCCAGAAACGACTATTGATTGGGGATGTGTGTATGCAGATAGATATGGCCCCGCAAGACGTCTTCTGTTCAACTGTGGTGAAACAGTGTAAAAACAAAGCCCCTGTGTGTGACAGGAGGCAGGAGGAGGGAGGGCTGACCTCAAATCAGCTCGTGCACCTCAATCCTGCCTCATGCAATGCTTGCAAAAATGCAAAGCTGGTTTTACCAACATGTATAGACGGCTTTATTCTACACTGAGTTGAATTCCAGAGGAATTTCTTAAAGGTGCCAATTTATGAGGAAAAAAAGTACTTTTAATTCTCTTGTTTTTATGTACTTTGGTTTTGTTGTTATCAGAAATCTATGGAGAGTTTGTGCTTATGGTGAAGATAGATGCCAGAAAGAGGTTAAAAAAATACAAATGTCTCATTTGCTGTTGTACCTGAAATCTTGTGTCAATTATATACATTGTAAGATTTTCAACATGCCTGTGTCCTCTTTCTTTAATGGTGTGTGTGTGTGTGTTTTGACAAGATATGTTCTTTTTTCGGCTTTTAAAAGGATTCTATTATTCACAAACCACTAAAATCACACAAATAACAACTGGATTCGTTGTATTTATGCTTCCCAGAAAAATTATAAATACCATCTGCCAAATTTGTTTCCCAGAGCGCACCGGGGCACACTGCCACCTAAAAAGGGCCAGTGCACTCCAGTGATGATGTCAGAGGTGACAGCTGTTGTCTGGTGTTGCCGTACAGGGGGGAAAAAAAGCCACATGTTGAGAGCACACTAAGTGCTTTGTCTTGTTTTGTGCGTAGACAATGGAATGATCATCCCCCTCAGGATTGTTTTAACAAGGTGTACTTGACCATGATCCTATGGGAGACTGAAATGCCACGCTTCATATACAGCTCTGCTTTGTACAAAGTGCTTCCAATATGTGAACAGCAGCTAAGGACTTTGTGGTTCTGGTGCAGAGCTGCAATGTTTCCATGCCTGTCATGAGGTTGCAAATTATAGTGGGGAAAAACACCAGGACAGAAATTCAACAGGCAGTCAGAGAGGAAATATTTAAGCAGGATTATAAATATTAAACAGCTACAAGCAATTTTCATTTTTTGGTTGATTTTGGCCTCCTCGGTGAACAAATGTGCTCATGTTTCTATGAGCACCAGCAAACTCCTGTGGTAAAGATCTTAATCTGGCTAGAAACTGCATTTAGTTTGGAAGCACGTAAAAGAAAGACTGAACTTAATTTCAAAAACATTTTTCTTTTTATGCCTCTGCACTGGCAACAGCCATAACCGATGTTATGTTTTTCAGGTTGTCCTTTTAAATGCCCGTCCCATTCTTGGAGGCCCGATATCTAAGGAATGTCTGGAGAGAATTTCTTTCAATTTTGCACAAACAGCCACTTGGACTCAAGGATAAACTGATTTCGTTTTCAAAGTAAAATGTTAAAATCAAACTACAACTCTGGCCTGGACTTTTTTATGTCTGTTAGGTTTACATTTCACACAAACATCGAATAAGATAAAAAAGATAGAGTGATGACATTTTGTATCCACAAAGGTTAAAGGTCAACTAAACTATGAAATTGTAATGGGCTGCAAAAACCTCTCCTGGTCACTCATAAATTCCATAACTCTGGGACAGAACGCGCAGCTGTTTGCATGATGAAGAGTGATGAGGTAATGTATCCGTTTGGGGCCATATAGGATCATAACTGTAATATGACTACAGTAAAGGAAAGAAAACTTTTTCAGCCACCAACATAAGTTCATATAAGGTAATACTGACACTGTCAGCCACATCCACAAAATATAATGACTTAAATAGAATGAAAGTCAATGGTGGAATACTCAAGTGCTGCATTTTAGCACAGTGTTGAGGAACTTTACTTGAGTATTTCCATTTTCTGAACTTTATACATGTACTGCACTACTATTGTAGTACATGTACTACTATTTAAGGGGGAATTATTAGATTTTTTTTTTTATTCCACTACATTAGGCTAACAGCTTATGTTCAGGTCAAGATAAAAAAAAAAAAAAAAAAAAAAGCATGATACATTTTAACCATTTTTTAATCTAGCCTCAAAACAGTTCAGTCAGCTGTTGAAAAAGCTGCATACAAAATTTATCAATACAAATAAACTCATTCATAAAATATAAATATTAAATATAAACAGCCTGAATGTGGCTCGTCTGCATCACAATTACTTTTACTTGGGATACTTTAGGTACATTTTAATGCGGACACTTCAATTCCCGTTAGTTTTGAACGCAGAACTTTTAATTGGAAGTGGAGTTATTTCACAGTGTTGTATTAGTCCTGTTAATTAACTAAGGGTATAATATAAATATACAGAAATTGTCACTCTGCCTGCTGGTGGACTTGTTTGCTTATGTAGGTCATACAGAGGCATCAGTATTAGATTGAGTTTCATAACCAGTTTAAATTCCTTGTAGTTGCTTGAAAGTGTGTCACACAAAATCTCAAGTACCATTTGCCTCTAAATAGTACCAAAATAGCAGAGTATGTCCTTGTAGGTTGACCTTCTTCACACCCGCATCTGTTTGGTGTGACAACACAACGATTCAACAACAAACTGTGTTCCAATAATTTAACAATCCCATCTCTGAAATTGCTTTTAAAACCAATCTCATACTTAATATATTCAATTCTACTCAATGACAGGGTGCATAGCTTTCCCTACAGTGAGACAATTGTGTTATTCAATTTCAGTGGAATTATTAGTCATCTCTCTGCAGTCCTCTCCCTCAGTCGCTGCTTCTGTACACACACGCAGGGAGACGCATTCTCAGCTATCGATTGTGTCTGAAGCTTTTCACCTTCTCTCGCTCGCAGCACACACAACTGCACAAATGCACCCGAGTTATTCTCAGCCTTTTGGCTTTCAGCTTGCCCTTTGGTTCACAGCGCTTTTATGAGCCACCGCCTCGCAAACCTAACATGGTCTCTGTATTTGAAATATCAACTCAACAGGGCAAAACAGTTGTCAATAAAAATCTCCTCGGCTCAGTGAACCCTGATCTGCCTTTGTCTTCAGACTCCATCATACTGTACGGTGACATGCAACCAGGGCCGTGCACGCAATAGCTCACATAATCCATTCAATGATATTATTCTGGATATATTTCCATTGCAGTAAGAGAGCCACTCATTGGTGCAAAGACAAACAACAACAACAAACAAAAAAAACCCTGGAGCAGTGGAGAAAATGTTATGTTGTCTATTGCTTCTCAGTAGCAGGTGCCATGGTAAACCACACCAAATCTTTTAACGCGCGGTTACAGTAAGGGAATATTTGATAAAACAAACATGGATTTCGGAGTGGTTATCCTATTGTCTTAGCTGCTTTATCCCATCTATTTGAGTGTGATTACACAAAGAATGCATGCAGGTTTCCATGTTAACATACCAACAGTTCACAGATCCCCTGTAATTTTTAACATCGGTGTCAGGTCTGGAAGTTCAGCTAAAAATACTCAGAGGCAGCTCTCCATCTAAATCTCCCTACATGGCTTAAAATGTGTGCTGTGCTCTTTGCCTTTTGGCTTATCAGACATATTCTCTGACTGACTTTTTTTCCCCTCACTCTTTGATCTTCCTTGTAATTGAACTAAAGCCTCCTGCTCCCCTCTCTGATTCTCTCTCTCCCTCTCTCTAGTATCCAGTTGTTATATAATTTTACATCAGTACTTATATTTGAGATCAAGGGCGTCACATCATTGTCTCTGTCAGATGACTGAATATGAGATGGGTCGAGCTCAAGAAAGCTCCCAGAGATACACTTCTCCCTCTGATTTTACAGTACAAATGTACACACTGCCACCCAGTGGAGAAAGGCTATCATTGCATACAGGGAGTTGATGCTAAAATACAAAAATGGGAAGAGACTTATGACTTCTTTATGATATTTAAATATGGTTATGAAGACAAATTTAACTGGACAGAACTGCTGACTTGACTGAACTGCTGGAGCGCCCATAAGGTTTTCACATCATGGCTGTGACCAGTGGTTAAATGAAACAAAATTAATTTACTCAAGTGCTGAACTGAAGTACAAATTTGAGGTAATTGTGCTTTACTTGAGTATTTCTACTCAAGTACATTTTAGCAAATATCTTACTTTTTTACTCACTACATTTAGATTCAGCACTGGATACTTTTCAGGTCAGGATTCAACAGGAAAAACTTAAAATATAGATAAAATAATCAATAATCATTTCTAGAAATTAAAACAAATATAATAAGAGATTAAAACGAGCCTTACCTTGTCAACAATGAAATGCTTTTTACATAAATGTTTCAGTAATAAAAATCTATTGACATATTTGGAATATATTAAATAGTATAAGTGGGACCATTCTACATAATGAGAACCTATGCTTTAATACTTTAAGTATTTTTTATTGTTGATACTTTTTACTTTTACTAAGTTTTACTAAGTTTTTGAATGCAGGACTTTTTCTTCAAGTGCAGTCATTTCACATTACTTTTATATCAGTGGGACCTGAAAACTTTTCCCACCACTGGCCCTGACTAAGTGTCAAGTTTTTGTGCTATTTGTTAAACATATTGTTAAACATATAAAGCTGGGAAACTCTACTTTCCTTTGCTAGGAGCTATGTTTGCAAACTCTCAGGAGGCCAGGGGTCAGTTCACCACTAGAGGGGGACAGACAAAAGAGTTTTAGTCATACTCTACAACAGTGATAGCACACGTTTAAATGTAATGTAAGTGGTCAAAGTATTCTTGTAAAATCGGAAAGATTGTCGTCCCCTGTCTATAGGGGTACAGCACAATATATACTCTGACCATGGTATGAGCAGTTTATGTTTATGATTCATGTTTATGAATCATTCCAACATTTTAATGCATGCTTGATGGAAAATGTTCAATTTGTGTTAAATTGTGTATAAACTCAAATGTGAACAAAGAACTTCAGAATCAGAATAAGAAATACTTTGCTTGCTTTGTTACAGTTGCTGCTGTGTAAGAGTAGAATAAAAAGTACTTTGTATTAAAATAAAGGTGGGAAAACAAACAAAAAAAGCAAGATAAATAAAGATAAATACAAATGCAAATCTTAAGTAAAAATGCAAATGACCAAATGATTTCTATGCCATGTTGAATTGTACAGATTATTATCATAGGCGCTCTGTGGTGCATTTCTGTGGTATCAGTCTGGTACTGAAGCACTCCTGAACCTGTGCAGCTCGTCTCGTGTACTTAAGGCAGCATCCAGCTCAGAGTCCAGCTCCAACCCCCACACACACCATCAGTCGACCCTTCGGAAAAGTTTGTTGAATCTGTTGGCATTTGCTACCCTCAAACTGCTGCACAAGCACACAGTAAACAGGACTTTACACTGGCCACGATGACTTAAGTGCTATTATAGCTCATAATTTCAGTAAAATCTTCTTGTGTGTCATGTAACCCTGGTGTCAATCATTGTACCAGGTTTAGTCAGTTAATAAGAACTGTTTAAATGATGGAAGGGCCCCACGGTGACGCAGTGGTTAGCACTGGTACCGAGGGTCGCGAGTTCGAATCCAGGGCCGGGCACTTCTGTATGGAGTTTGCAGGTTCTCCCCGTGGGTGCG
>JAOWBC010000115.1:10647306-10663695 GCA_028566105.1 Hypoplectrus providencianus
TTTCTAACTATATTCTCAAGATTTTCACGGAGGAGTTTGTATGCATGTAATTCATGGTCTGTTTTATGGAACATCTGGTTCTTGAAACATAATGAAAATTGATTTGTATGGCTTTTTCGCTGTATCTTTTTACTTCTGGTGGGATTAAAGCAGACACCCTAATTGCCTTCTGTGAAAAAAAATTGAATCTAATACATCAACAAAAAATAGTAACTTTGACATTTGCTTTTTCCAATGTTCAGATTTCTGTCCAGAAAATATTTTCTAATTAGTGCATATTTACCACCTCATTTATTTATCAATAATGCCAAAATAGATAAATAAATAAATAAAATAAAATGCTGTCTTAATGAAAATAACCGACTAGGGAGGTTTCATGGGTTTAAAAAAATGCCCCTAGTCACCTGTAGTGTTTACCTAAAAAAAAAAAAAAAAAAAGTATAGTCCTGGCAAAAGCTTGTTTACTGGTTCTTAAGTTATTCATGGGAGAGAAAACAATTTAGACCAGATTAAAAAACTGAATATTGTTTTTTGTCACTTTCCACTTTTCCACTTTTTTCTAATTAATGGACTACACACTAAAAGAATCTGCCTAGAATTATTATTTAGTATAAAATTGGACCCAACTCTTGTACCATTCTAGTACATTGTGAGCCCCAGCAGACCCAGAATAGTGCAGTGATAAACAACACATAAGTCAGACAGATGTTATTTAGTAGAGATCAAAATTCATAATCATGAGTAATTTGTATCACACCAAGTCTTCTATATGTATTAATAGACATTCTGTAAAGTGGATGATCAAAAACAAATGTTACCAAAGCATTTGTACCATACACACAATTTCTTCTTTACAAGAAAAATGAGCACTTGATGAAGATGTTGTCACTGTGAAAGATTTCAACTTTTTAGGAACGAGTGTGCTGAGGGTATCTGACCCAATGGTGCTTTAAATCTGGTTTCTCATTCCACCTGTCTTGTGCCCCGGGTAATCTTCATACACACACACACACACACACATATGCATATTCGACAGGTCATCCATCAAGCCCTCAATGAGCTGAGGATCTGGGGAGTGTGGCCTAAATGAGAAATCATTGACTGGGAAACTGTGTGGTAATGGGCTCTGCTTCTGATTGGATAAGGACATTGAACCAAGAACAGGGAGATGACTGAGCCACCTGCATTTATGTGGTTGGAGTGTAGACTAAAAAATGACGGGGCGAGATGAGAAAAGGAGACAGACACGGCAAAATGCGGGGAAGGAGTGATGCAGCGGGATAGATGGGATTGGAAGTGTTAATTGCTTTTCCGACTTGTGCTCATTGCTTCTAACCACATAACACAAAACACTGATTAACAATTAGTAATGGTCAACAAGTCAATGCCGGGCGATAGTGTGTTTTTAGAGTGTGTATTACAGCGGTGATTAATAATACAACACACATTCTGTGTGCAGAACAAGGTTTGACATTTAGAATTTGACATGGGCTTTGTTGCATGGCTGTGTGTGTGTTTGTGTTTGTGCCGTATCCTTGAGCCTGCAACAGGCCGATAATGCTCCGAGCATCACCTGGCAGCTATGTTTATTGATCTGATGATGCATGCTGGGAGAAAAGATAGCTTTCAAAGGTCAATGTTAATATCAGAAGGTCACCGTGTTAACTCCGCGTCTTCGCCCGTGTGCATGACTGCGTAACTGCTGTGGAGAAGCGTGCTCGTGTTAAATGAAGTCATTATCGAAATAACAAATGTCCAAGTGCATTGTTGTCCCATGGCCAAGTATCATTACACACTTTTACTCCCTCAAGCAAAAAGCTTTGAGCACCGCTGTTATGACATTTATTGATGGCTTGTGCATCGTTTTATGAATCCTTTTGTTATTCTCTGCTGTCACACTGAGGCCTCGTGTTTGTGTGCGTGTGTTTGCATGTGAACTGCACATGTGAATGTAATACGATAGAAACTAACGTGCATCTTTTCAATTGGAATTTAGTGAGCTTCTGGTGCAGAGTAAAACCACAAATTGGAAAACTAAATATGAAAAACAAAATTGCAACAATGGATTTTGAAAAACAAAATGTAATCACAAACTCCAACACTTAGCTGGCAGAGCAATTAATAAGAGAAGACTATGCAAAATTGCGAAGCTAAACAAACAAAACTTTAATTAAATCGGATCTGTCTCATATAATAAATGAATGCATTAATTAGACTTAAAAGAGGCTTTGAGAAGAGCGGCTCCAGCAACCTTTTACTGTTACTAATCTGTGACCCTGTATTCATAATCAGAATCATAATGATGTGTTCAGCATTCAGCTGTGAATTAATAACCTGGGCAATTGTTTACTTGGTAGACGTGGTTTGGAGAAGTTCACATTGAGGTTTGAGGATTGTACCTGGAAGGGCCTGTTGCTGATTAAATGTTTAGGTGTTGTTCTCTGTTGCTGTGAGCAACACAAACCAAATTCTGTTTACCTTCTAAGCATTGTGTTGGTGGCATAAATCCCAGTAACAGGTATCTAGAAATCTCTGGTAGCTGCAGGGCTCGATTGCATCAAAGGACAGTGAGTGAATATATACAGTATTTACAGTATAGATTTTAATTTAGATAAGCCAAATACATATAGATAAAGCCTGACCTTGGTTTGAAATGTAAACCATTTCCAGGAACCACAAAAAACAAACTTCCATTCATGTTGTTACCTCAGTAATGACCACAAAGCTTCATATATTTGAGGTTATGTTTCAGTTTGGTTTTAGTGTTTGAATGCAGCCAGCTGGATCACAGTCACGGTACTGGGACCGATATGACTGGACAGATGCACAAAATAACATAAATATGTTTAATACTGGCATAGTGAGATAGGGCATTTTTCATGTGATGGCTGGATAATCAAAAATAAAATTATACAACTATAATGTTTTGTTCATTCACTCTCAGCTAAAAAAAAAAAAAAAAAAAAAATCAAATCTTTAGCCTCCATGCCATTTCCTCTTTCAATTTAGTAAAATCCCCCTTATGAAGTCATTGTTTGTCCTTTCATAGCCATTTTAAACCCCTTGTCTTGTTTTTACACCATTTCATTGTGTCTATTTAAATATAACACAATTACAAAAATAAATACAACACTACAGCCGCGATGTCATTCTCTGACACAGAGCGACACACAGACAGGACACATCTGTAGACGCAGAAACATGCACAAAAACAGACGTAAACTCACGTTTTCATAGTGGTTTTGTGTCTCGTTGTAGTTGTTTTGAGTGCCCTTGTGTTGTTTTTACCCCTTTTCATAGTTTTAGTGAGTCTCTTTGTGTCTCTATGCAGCTGTTTTGCATCTCTTTGTTTTTCTTTCTTTGAGTCTCTGCTATTGTTTTTGTGTCTTGGAGTCCATCGGTCCTCAGGTTGGTCTATTTAGTATTTCATCAATGGTGGTTAATGCTGTGAAACAGATCAAACTTCTACAATCAAGCCAACTTACCCTAAAACTTGAGTTCACCAATGTAATTAACTTTAAATTCAAATGCAAAACACAACACATCTTTGTAGCCTCCGTGTTATTCCCTCGTACAACTTACGAGCAAACTGAAAAGTTCAACTTAAAAAAGTAAAGTTGGGCTGATCACCTGAACGAACATTTCAGTCCACCGGTGAGTTCATCTGTCAGTAGCTTCTCTCATCCAGTCACACTGGAGTTGCTGCTCCCTTTGTATTCAAATGCAGCGCTACAGTTTCATTTGCTGGGTTTTGTAGAGGTCAGACTATGACAGGGGATCAGTGTATGGCAGACAGAGGGCAGATTGATTTGACCTCTGTTTTTCTCTCCCCCTCCACCGCCAGATGTTTATCCCATTTAGCGTGACGGACTCAGGGATGTGGGCTGTTGTGTGTGTGCGCTCTGTCCATACGTGGCTCCACAAAGCAATGGCCCTGGCTGAGGCAGGCTGAGGTTGATAGATTGTACTGAACTATCTGTCACAGGCCAGGGGAGGAGAGAAAGAGACAGGTCGGAGGAGACGGAGGGATGCATTTTGATGGTGTCCCTGTGAAACAAACAAGTCGACGAGGAATGAGTGGGATAGGCTGTCACTGGGAGCTGACATAAAGTGATGAGCTGTCAGGCTAGTTTTGTTTTTCCTCATTAACAAGTCCACCTCCTAAATGTCGCTTTTTGTAGCCAGAAAACTACTTTATGAGCCTCTCCACTTGACTGGCCCATGATAATATGTTCAGGGATACGAAAAACAATTTACCATGTGTCAAATGTTGTCGTTGTCAAGGCATCTCCTCTGAAGGAGGTGGGAAAGGTTGGTGCATAAATTGAAAGGTGTATTGCACCAAGGGGGGCTGAGGCCGCACGGTTAATAGGGAACTTTCTTAAATGCTGCCAGTGAAAAGGTGAATGAATGAGAACCCCATTAACCTCTTCTGTGATTAGAGATCCCTAATCACAAGAACATGGATGCATCCTAATCACTATGGCCATCAAGTAAAACTGATTAATTAGTAAAGTGGCTGCATCCTCATACAATGGTTTGTATATCTTTAAAACTATGCCTACACTATTTTATGTTATGAAGCAATCTCTTGGAGATTGTTTTGTAAGTTTTTTGTGTTTTTTTTGGTCTTTATGGATTTATTTTTTGTCTGTGGTTGTTTTGCCCATTTTCGCTGTTGTTTTGTGTCTCTTTGTGGTAGATTTGTATTTCTTTGTGGTCATTTTGAATCCCTCTGGAACTAGGTTAGGGACCAAAAACACGTGATTAAGATAAAAAAAAGAAAAAAAAGATCATGGTATGGGTTAAAATAATTACTTCTGTATACAACTGTGCAACTTAGCATAATGTGACACTTAAGTCAAGTCACATTATGTCATGTAAAATAAAAATGCTGACGCTTGGTTTCAATGGGCACATAAACACTATTTTCTTTTATGAGATACTGTCCGCCTTCCTCCTGTGTTTGAGTCAAAATTACTAAAAGCATCATAGGCCGTTGCCTAATTATTTGCATCAATATAAGCTTTAATAGATTGCACTTAATAATTATGAGGGTCGTATGAGAATATGATGCATTACTTTTTGTAGTTATAGATAGGAACAGTGAATGAGAGCGATTGTATACGTTCCATCCCTGATTTTTAATGATGTTGGATTTTGTGGGTTCTTGTAGTTCTTCCACACTGGTTGCTGGTCTGGTGGCACCTTTGCAGAGATGGATTGGCTGCTTGCTGTCAGAACATTGTCTGCAACAGTAAACCCTATGGCAGCTGACAGAGCAGAGTGACTGAGGAGGGGGATGCACCAATCCATTATCCATCAGTCTGTTTGACTCAGCCGCACCACACATGCACACTGGAGCGTGAACACACACACGCACGCACGCACACAAAAGAGTAAATACAAGTGGGAGCATGGCTTGAACTCGCAGTAAATCCCTGTCTCACTTATGCACACTTGCGCACACACACTTGACGAAGAGCGAGCTATAATGATGCTCTTACTCATTCAACGCTGAGCAGAATCTCCTCATTGTGTTGCTGTGATTAATGGTAACTAAAGAGCTTGAATCTTGAATAAAATGAACGTGAGCTAACGACTTATTAATCAAACTGCAATACTTAAAGCAAATAATGCTTTCAGTGCGTCTCTGCCGGGAGGAATGGAGTGTAATCCCTCTTTTCTCCCTCTCTCTCGTGCTTTTGTCAGACGGAAACATAAACATTTATTAAATCTATAGACATTTTTCTCGTCTGTTTTTGTGCATGTTTCTGCGTCTACAGATGTGTCCTGTCTGTGTGTCGCTCTGTGTCAGAGAAGTGCAATGAATGTCTCTGAAGTGTGTGTGTGCTGAGAGCAGGGGACAGGTATCATCAGTCTCGGCATCATTGGCAGATTAATGAGAGTGCTGTATTTAGATCCTGCCCTGTCTCCCTGTCTGACCTGCTGTCAGAGAGCTGCTCTGCTCTTGAAACTCTTATTTCTCTCATGAGTTTTAACACCAACCTTAAAACTTTTTACGCATGCCAGATTGAATGCGGCTGGCTGCAGCTATATCTGCATTTTTAGTTCACTGAAGAATATTATCTCTGGTCCTACTCTCTGCAGTAAAAACACAGGCGAAGGCCAGCGTCTTATCCTCTGCAGCCTTTAAAAAATGCATTTGAGGCAAACTTAACCAACCTCATGAATCCCCAACAATGAACCTATTTTGCATTGCCTCTCCTGAGCAGTGACCCAGAAAGTACGACTGTGGCTGGGACTCACTTGCGAGTCCTGACCCTCTATTTGGGGAACACTGGTCCACAGCACATCTGTATTCAGCCCCGACTCTGCACTCATATTGTCAATGGCCAGCGCCAAGACTCCCCAAGATGGATGAAGCTAAAGCCCAGCCTAATAACCGGTCCATCCCCCTAGGGTGGGTGTAGCACTGCACTCCTCTGTCACCTGGGTCCCTGCACTGTCTCCATATTGACTTAGGCATTTCATTTTCATGCATTCATATTCATCACCAGACAAACCTTTCCAGCTTCCATAGTCTGTGGGAAACATATTTCCCTTCCATGTATGTCTGCTCATTCTGTACCATTATAATCATCCTGCTCCTTTTGGTGTCTATGTCCGATTGTCAGCAGCTATACATCTTCTCTGCGCTGCTGTTTTCACATCTCTAAATAATGAGTGTAAGTCTTAATATTGCTTTCTCCATAAAATGCACTTCGCCTTTTCATCTGAAAGGTCTTCCTTGTTTACGGCAGGTATTCTCTGATCTTTATGTTGTTTTGTATTTCCTCCCTGACTCTGCTGAGAAACAGAACGAGTTTGGTTCTTTTTCCCCGGCAGATAAACAGGAATCAGGAAACGGGAGACAGAGAGCAGAAATGTAAAGGTCATGGCACGCCGGTCGTGGACAGCTAGATAGTGGTTGGATGTTTACAGGTCAAAAGCGCAATAACTTTTAGGGTCAGCTCACAGAACGCAGAGAATGGAAAAACATTTAATCAAACACAAGTCGCAGAATACCCTGCCTGGAGAGGTTGCCTTTTTATTTTGTCTTGAATCTGATCTAGGATGGAGAAATGGAAGAATGGATAAAAGATAATAGAACTGGGATGCTGCACTTGCAGGCTTAACCACACTGAACAAATCAGGCCACCGAGAGAATGAGAGGCTCTCTACAATGTTTTTGGGCTCAGTATTGGTATTGGGCTGAGGCTCTTGAGCTGAAGTAGGCAAGTGCTTGTGTGGCTTTGTGTGGATCATTATCTGAGTGCTGTGTGGGTGAGCGACTGCACGCACATTTGTGTTATTGTATGCGTGTCTCTGTGTGCATTGTAAGGGAGGATGTGCTACAGCAGCAGCGCTATTGTTCCCAACTCTTCCTTCCTTCCTTCCCCCCTGAGGGTGTGGACAGCAAACAGGGACAGATTGCTATGTGCTGCTCCTGTATTCGGAGATGACCTGTGGAGTCATAGGTGATGATGGCTGGCCTGGTGAAAAATAAGGCCAGGTGGCTAGCGCAGGCCAGCATAGCAGCCCAGCACCGGGGGCCATGCTGTGCCGTGCCATGCCACACTATAGTGCCACTCCTCACCACACCATTAAAAATGACAAATGCTCTCATCAACTGCTTTCCCAAGTTAGCAACCGCTGCCTGATGCTCCTGAAGCACTGTGTCTGCCCCAGTTCGTGCGCTGGCCTTTGCCACAGTTGGAACAACCATTTATTAAATGTGAGTCACTTTTCATTTACAGTGTGTTTGATTTTTGTCATTGTAAAGGTTAGGAGTTGAATCACAAAGGGGCGCAGAAGATGGATGCAGTGGAAACAGTTCCAGCTAGTTGGGAGGGGGGGGAGCTGCACTTATATAAAGGTATACTACGCAGGAATTGTTGCTCACTGTTTATTAACACAGCATTTAAACTTAGCCCCTCCTCTCCTGCTTAATAAAATTGAAAGCAAACCCCCAGATTCTCTATTGTTTCGAACAAGCTTTGTATGATTAGCATACCATCATTTATTTACGTTTTTCTCTGAGCTGTTTTGACAAGTCTATTCAAATTTAAACACAGGAATGTAAGAAACTGTAAGATACTGCAATGCTAGTAATTTAAGTAGATGTAGGTGTTGGAGACAGAAATGATGAAAAGTCAGTGCTTATGCAACTTCATGCAACCCCTACATAAGTCAGTCTTTGAATTCAGCTAACCTAGTCAAAACATGTGGACATGCCTCTGGATACAGATAAAAACACAGCAAAAAACACTGTTAGTCTGTCATTATTGATGATTGAGAGGGAGTACAATAAATAATACGACTAATTGTGCCTTTAAGAATAACGTGTGACATTTCAAAGATCCATTTACTGTGCAATTAACTAAAGGCTTTTTATTTTATGAGCCGAATATGAATTGGAAAGCCATACTGTTAAACTCATCCATTAAGTCCATAAAAAGTAAAGCAGGTAAAATGTATCTGGGCCAGTATTCTGTGAAGGGACTGAAGTATTAGGCCATCCAGTGGCCCCGGGTAAAGCCAGGCCTGCTCAGGCTGTAGATTAACAACTCCATCCCAATTCTTCAGCTCCAGGGACTTGGGGGACATATCTAGCCCAAGACAGGTGTATGGTTCTGGGCTACAGGGCGTAAAATGCCCCCTTCAACTGCTGAGGCAGACCTCGGTCCTCTGTGTCCCTGCGGGGAAAAGCCCATTGTGTCCACCATCTGTTGCAGCACACGCGCACACAAAAGGGGTGACGGGGGGCAGCAGGAGGGAGCTGATGTGCAGTGCCTGTTTAATGTCATTAGGAGGTGCAGTTGGGTTTGCTAAAGCCATTAAAGAACATTCTCATTGCAAATGATGTTTGCACTCTTGCGAGCATAATGGGGGAGGAAGGGTGCCAGACAACGTAACGGGCTGGACATCAAAAACAAAAAGTATGGTGTCGACGTAGGTGGCAGGGTGGAGTCGGGGTGATGGGGAGCAAGGTATCAGTTAAGTAATGAAAATGTAGTAAAAAAAAAAATAGCTCAACTGGCTTCAGTGTGAATCATATTACAGACAATCTTTTGATTTTTATAAATTAAAAATGAAACGTCCTATGTCCTGTGTAGGAAAGTGTGATGAACTGTTGAACAGCAGTATTACTATGAACCACAGGCTGACAGATGACTGAACTAGTATACAGCCGTTTAGATCGTCTCCCATGGGGGATAGGCGGCTTGGTCCTGTTGGTGCTCGCGGTGCAGTAGCTGCAGTCGCCCGAGTGGGGACGCTATTTCCCTTCAGTGAAGCGGACGCCCGCTTCAAATAGGTCAAGGAAAAGTTTTGTGTTTTGACAATGCGAGGTAGGCGGGTCGGCGAGCTCCTGATTGGTTAGCGAGTTTCTGCTCCCAGCCGCTGATTGGCCCGGGCGCTCTAATGGGGCAGTGAGCAGGCAATGTCGGGTCCCCCTCCTCTCCACCTCCTCCTCCCCATGCTCCTCGCACCCCTCAGCCCCTACACTCCGCTCTTCCCCGCCGCTGATTGTCACACATTGTTTACTACGGCTTGAAATGTGACTCACAACACAGGCTATCTTGCTGGAGTACCGCTCTGACAACTGAGGGATTCTTTTGACGCGCACCGTGCGTCTTGGTGTTTTTTTGGGGACAGGCTGTGGAGACTACCCTTCTGCCATGACAGTGGATTTGTTTGCGCTTTTATGCGTGCTGGTCATCACAGCCTCTGCGATGGAAGGTAAATTAAAACGTTTGGATTGTACTTGTTGTAAATGTGCTGCTGTCCGAGACGCGCCGTGCTTGGAGATGCTCGCAGCGGCTCCGTGTTGGGCAGCGCTGCGCCTCTGGCATAGGGGGATACAGGGATGACATACACGTGGATCACAGCAGATTGCCGTGGTTATCCCTTTATGTAGGAGCGGCAGCCGTCCCGCTCCGCTGCCTGTCGCTGATGTTACTTGTGCATGTGAGAAACTACACTTGAATATGTTTAATCGCACATGGTTGTCTGTTCGTGGCTCCAAATGCGCGTAAATCTGTTTTCCCCCACCTTGTTCTGTACAGCAGGTCAGGGGGAGTCTCCTCTCTAGAAATTGTGTTATTTTAGATTCTCATTATCCCACGAGCAATTACTTTTTCTCAGCGGGGAACCTTGTAGGTGCCTGTCAGGACTCAAGGATTCCCGTCACGTTTTTACATTAAATTGTACGTGTAAAACACCATTACCACACGCCCCTGAGCACCATTCAATGACATTTAAATTGCAGACAGAAACTCTTAAGATGTGGATTGCACTGATTGGAAGTCTTTCTGCAAACTGGATTTTACGCAGGTGTAAATTTGTCTGTTGTACTTCTTGGAAATTGACTAGTCTATATATAAAAAAAACAATAAAATAATATAATAATAATAAAAAAAAAAAAACACTTAGAAAACACTCAGTTGCCTCTCCCCTTTTTCACAGTATTTTTCCTCCATCCTTTCCCATTCCCTTCTCTCTCTCTTTGTCTTTCTGCATCTCCTCCTATTTCCTAATTTCTTTCTCACGCACACTCATCTGGACAAGCGGTAGTGCCACCAGTAGCTAATATCTCCTCAGTTAAACATGTTTTTCATTTCCGCTGTGGGACCCTGGGGACCGAACACCAGGCTGTAGCCTCAGCCGCTCGCTGATGGACGGATATCCCCGCAGCATCATGGATATACAGTTTCTCCTCTTATGTTATTGTACAGTAGCTCATCCCTTCCAATAAACCCATCCACACCAGCTTCCCACGTCTGTCTGTACCCACTCCCAAAAGCATAAATAAGTAAATTAGAAGCACAAATAAAATGAGTTTTCTCACATGCAGCTTTTCTCTTTAATCATTTACAACTCTGCTCCTGGACTGCTTCCAGCTCAGACTCCGCTCTGTAATTCCGTGGCGGCTTTCTTGTTTGTGCTCATCAGATTTCCACACAGTTATGGATACCGAGCCCAGGCCCAAATTGCTACCTCTGCGGGGATAGATATTTTGAGTGTTCAAATGTTTACCCAGTAAGAAATGACATCAGAAATGTCAATTCACAGAGATGAGTGGAGGAGGAGAGATATTTCCCAGCAAGGAAAGGGGTGTGGGATTTCTCCTCTAAAAGATGGGAACAGAAAGAAACAGATGGGCAGGGAGATGGCCCCGGAGTTACCTCGGTAACAAGGATGAAAGTGATTTCCTTGTTTGGGTCGCTAATTGAAAGGAGGTTCTCCCATGGGCAGGTTAAAATCTTCACTGATCTGAACTCCAATCTGTTGCTTTTTCATCGTGTGTGTTTGGGTGTGTGTGAGGGAGTGGAGCCATTGAACACATTATCCCTGCCTCTCCTGTCACTCTTAATCTGATTACCAGTCCAAATCAGCAGATAATCACAAACTGTCAGAGATCTGTGTATACAGGCAAGTGTGTGTGTCTTTGTAATTTAAGAGTGAGAGGCAGCTTTGACCATATGGACACATTCCTGATGAATAGATGAATCATCTGATTCCCCCTAATAATACATAGACTCACACTAAAGAGCATATATCAGTGATGAACTGCTGGATGATGGGTAGATTCGAGGCAGCTGTGCATTGAAGAAACTTGGTGTGGATTTGTATGCAGTGTTGAGCGTGCCACAGTGTAAAACGTATGTTTGTGTGCCTGAATGAAAACAAGTTGAATTGAGAGCAAAGCTGATTACACAACTTTTCATTTGTTGGATTTAAACTCTCACCACCCGGCACACACGTAGAAAATACCACTCAGGAAGTCGTGATTTCTGCAAACACAAACCCATTCACCGACAAGTTATTGAAGGGGCAGTCAGACCGAAAGCAAAGGGCTAACAGGAGAGGAGAGAGAAGGCGAGGATTTGCATGCCATTAGAAAAAGAAGCATGTGCCGTGCTCTGCTTCACCCTCATTTGTCTCCTCTCTCCATTTCTCCCATCATCTTCTCTCTGCCTCCTTTTTTCAACATTCTCCTTACCCCTCATTTCTCTATCCCACTCTGTCTCCCATAATTCTCTTCACTAATCTCCCCCATTCCTCTCTTGTCTTCCCTCTTCTGCTCGCTCTCTCCGTGGTGTGCGGACGGTTCTTGCCAACGGCAGCAGTAATTCTCCCCTACTTACAGAGCCATTGCTTATTTCTGTTTGCCCTTAAACCAATTAGACTTAGATAAGCCCGCTCATTTAACGGCCTGGAACTGGGTGGTGGAGGTAAGAGGGAACAGAGGGGAAGGGGAAGTGGGGGGTGGGGGGGTTGAAACAGTGGTTGAAAGATAGACGGGGACCGAGGGAGATAAAAAGATGAGAGAGGCAGATGGAGGGAGGTCAGTGAGTTTCGGAAAAGATACAGTACGCGTGTTTTACAAATGAGTATCCTGCAATTGAGCAGGGCTGCGGTAGTGAGTGAGCACTGGGCTCTTTTAGTTATCTGACATAGATAAGTGTGCCATAGTGCACTGGGCTAAAACAGCAGCAGCATTCAGTGTGATAAGAGAACATTAGTAATGTGCTGTAACCAGGACGCTGTGTTAAGTACCTGTACTATACTATGCTAATGCATCATCCTCAGGGGCCACGTGAAATGGAGAATATCGTTGTTTACTGAATAAACAATATTAATAGTTATAGAGGGCAGAACCACAGACTGTTTATAGACATTAATCAGGAGCATTAAAGTGAATGTGGCATATTGATTGGAAAGGTCAGGGGACAAAGTGTTAAAGGGCAAGTTCCATCCCCCTTCACAGTGAGGCGCTGCTCTGCTTGTGTCCACTCGTCCAGGGAAGCTGTCTTCCAGCTGACCCCCCTGCTCTGACCCCACTGTGGGTGGACGTCATAATCTGCCTCCTGGGATTCATAAAGTATTGTATTATTGTTATTCTGTTGGTGTGGTATTTGTATAATCAGGCCAACTGGAGGCTGGAGACTTGCTTTGAATGAAGTTGCAGCCTTGCATTGCAAACACATGGTTTGGTTAGACTTAGGAGGCATTTGCATGAGATAAATGTCAGTTCAAGTAGGTTGCATGGTATTTCTCTTTTCATGCACCTGACTGGACAAATGGGATTCTCACTGTTATTGGTCATTGCTTTGCATTTCTTTTTTTAAAACTTTCAATAAAGCCTGTTGTCTGCAGTCACAAAATCTCAAAGTCCTGCTTCTTTTGATATCTTTTAAGATACAAGTAATATTAAAGGGCTGCAAGGTGTTGATGTAGATAGCAGTGGTTAGCACTTTTACCTCACAGCAAGAGGGTTGCAGGTTCAAATCCAGCTTCCTCCCACAGTCCTAAAACATGCAGCTTAGGTTCAATTAGTGGCTACAAATGGCCTGTAGGTGTGAATGAGAGCACCAATGGTTGTCTGTCTCTGTGCATCTGCCCTGGATAGTCCAGCACCATGACCAGGGTGTATCCTGCCTCTTGCCCACTGTCAGCGGGGATTGCCTAAAGCCCCCGTGACCTGAGTTCAGATACGAGGTTAAGCACCATGAATAAATAAATGGATTTGTAGTGGGTTTAGTACGTATATAATCTACTGAACCCACTGCAGGTGGATCCATGTATCTGGTCGGGCTGAAGTGATTCCTCGTGGCTTCACAGACTTAATGGAGACATATGTATGTGCACAAGCGTCTCACCGACATGTCCCCTTTAAGTGGAGTTGTGAAAAGTCAGCTCTCAGTAATAGCCTGGCTTTGTGAGGCTGGTGTAGCATTGAGTTAAGAATCCACCAACACTCTGATGTGAGTTGTGTGTGCGCGCGAGCTCGCCAGCTGTGCAGAGGAGACAGCCTGTGAAAAGAGTCCTGTTGAGTCTCTAATGGATGTGAATGCAAGATTGCTCCTCTCCTCTGCTCTCATTTCAAATAGTTAGTAAAGAGAAGAATGGAAATGTAAGCGCAACATAGGCCCACGAGTTGAAGCCGGTAGGACTGAAAAGACATAAAGGATTGTGTGTGTGTGAGTGCTCACATAAGTGTACAAGTGTATTTTGGCCACGGGCACTACTGCTGACCTGGGACCACCTGAAGTAGAATTCAATTTTCCACTCGTTTTGTACTGTGGTGTTTGTATTGTACGTTTGGGTGCCCGTGTCGTCAGTAGAGTGCTAAAGCCATTATGGCTGGCGGGGGCAGCAGACATGGCCTCATCCCATAATGGACGCTTTATTTTGTCCACAGTGAAAAGACCACTCGGTGTTAAGGTGCGCTTACGCAGCCTAGTCAGCTATGACAAACCCCTAGTGAAAACCTCTGCCCGCAGCTCATGTACCCGCAGTGCTGTAAATGTGTTGTACTTCGTTTTTTTGTCAAAGTGTTGTGCTTGCATGAAGGAATGGCGGCCATAATCTGTGCAGGGTATTTTTTTCCCTCTAAATATGGGTTTTCACATATTGCAGCACACTGTATGGTGCATATTTTCTCTTAGATAATATGATTTCTCAGTCTTAATGTTTCTTTCTCACACACATACGCACACAGAGTCCCCCTCACAGCTCACCTTACCCCAGAGACATCTGAGCCTTGGGAAGGCCAGATGGTGGATGCAGGTTGGGGGCTGGTATGCATGTGCGCATTTTTGTGTACGTCTCAGTGTGAGAACGAGTGGTATCAAGGAAGAGAGAGAGAGAGATAGAGGGAGAGGGTGGAGGAGGAGAACAGCATGCACTTTACTGTATTTGTGTGTCCTGTTGCCTCCCAGGCTTGTTTTCTCCGTCTCTCCAAGCGGATATTTCATGTTCATTACTGTGTCTTCCCCTCTGTGTCTTCCACACATTCCTGTGTCCGGAGATTTTCCGAGAAGATGCTATCAGCGGTGTTAGGTTCCGCCTGTCTTTGCTCCATGCTTGGCCCTTATCGGAGCAGGTGGCTGACTGTGGGGACCGAGGCTAAGGACTTATCTGTCCAATCTCAGGGATAAGCAGACCCACTGCATCAGCAACATACGAAGCACATTAGAGCGCAGGAGTGAAAGCGGTGACGCTCGTGACACAGTTCAACCTCAAACTGTGTGAGTCATCTGTTTCCTGGTAAAGCCAGTTCTCTCCAATGGCTAAACACACAGCACAGACACACACAGACGTGCACGCCAACACCGCGGCGGCTCGATGTGCACAAACTTAGAGATAACCCTCCACAACACACCGAGTGAAAATGGCAATACTAGTAATTGATTGGGAGCAGTGACCCAGCTTCCCCAGCGCTCAAGGATGGTGGGTGTGAAAAATGTGCTTTTTTCTCATTCTTTTTCCGTCTCTCCGGCTTTTTCCCTCCATTATCACCTGTCCTAGAGATTGGGTGACAGTTGTTCAGTCAGCAGGAAAGGGGAGCCTCTTCGATATTTGTTGGGTTGAGAGGCGAGAAGAGAAAGCATTGATTATCGAGTCTTATTTCCCAGTGTTCATGCAGCCTGGCTCCTGGGGCCTCTATGCTTACAGCCCCATGTCCACCGTTTTTCTTCCACCCCATGGCCTCTTTAGCCCCTGTCCACCCCGACCCTCACTAAATCAGCTCCGGCCAGTCCTCATCCACAAAGGCCTGCTGTTGACTTGACTTCCTGGCCATTTCTTCTTGCCTTCTGGATTGTTCTTTTTTTTTTCTCCAATGAATTTTAATTAAATCTGAGAGTAGTTCCAAGCTACACCCCCTTTTCTCCCACCTCCTCTCTTGAACTGCCTGGAAATAATTGTTTTTTTCTACTGGCTCCTCTCCCTCTTTTTTTTTCCCTCCTTCACCTGCCTCTTCCCCCCCCACACTCTTTTTTTTTTAGTTAAAAACAGATGCATTTATGAAGCATTATAGGGTTTACTACAAGGGAAAAAAGGTGAAACCCGAGTCTGTCCTTCTGAAGACGCAATAGACGCGGCACCGGCAGCAACAGGAAGAGGGTTAAGAGACTGTTGGGGTTGCAGGCTCGAAGGAACAAAGAGCTTCATTTATGATTGTTATAATGAGATCTGTTTTTGAGTCCAGCCCAGAATGATTTAATTTGACTTTTAAGCCCTGCGGCTCAGGCTTAAGGGCTGCAAGCAGGAAGGCTGCGGGGCAGAGGCTGACTTCAGAGTGGGTGGAGGCAGGTAGAGGGGTGCAGCGCTTTTGATTGGGCCTTTAATGCGTGGGAAAAGTTTTAGAGTGTAAAATCAGACTGATAACAATATCAGTTAAAGTCACTGTGCACACTAAGAACTCTGCATATCACTGTGTTAATATGAACCTGGCTGATATGGGACATGGATACAGATATGATTTCAATGGTAGAGGGGACAAATTCCTTTATATAGCAGCCAATATACTAAACTTTTAAGCTGGATGCAAATAGACATTGAAAATAGACCTTGGGAAAGGATTTTGCAAAGGTACTC
>JAOWBC010000115.1:10725504-10743413 GCA_028566105.1 Hypoplectrus providencianus
TAATTACTACAGCCACAAGAGGCTGAGGCCTGTTCCCAGCATGCTTGCTCTTAATGACTCATTAGTCCAGTCCATTTCTCCCGTTATTGTCCACAGGTGTCGCAGCCGTGTTCTGTCCCCAGCTCACTGTTGGATGACGTAGTCCTCTAGAGCAAGACTATGGCCATCTGAGCTGCTCTGTGTTATTTTAGCCTTTGAAGGTAATGGCAGGAGATCAATGTGATGAATGGCCTTTATGAGGGCAGAGTATCGACGGCTTGATGGCAGCGAGCTGAGGCTGTGGGAAGGGGAACATCAGCCTGAATATATTACTGCCCCCACCACCCCCTCTTCCCATCTCCTTGATTCCTCTCCACTCTTGTATTTTTCTTTTATCCATCACTCTGTCTCTTTCTTTCCTCCGCCCTCACTTCCCCAGCTCAGCTAGCTGTGACTGGTCATTAACACAAACATTAAGCGCTCGGTGAATCCATAGCTCCTCCATCTCCTCGCTACTGCCCATAAAACAGAGCGGCCATAATGACACACACACACACACAATGGCAACACTTGACAATCAGGGTTAGTGGAAGAGTGTCTCCTATATTACTGGCAAAAGCAAAGCCATTAGAGTGGAGCCAATGGGTACATTCAGTTGGCGTAAAAATGAGTGTTGTGTAAAGAGGCTCTCAATATTTGTCCGATGTTTTAACAGCAAGAAAGTTTGTGCTGATGAATCTCCAAAGGGATGCTGGTCAGTCAAAAGCTTCTCTATTCCTGTTGCTTTTTTCCATAACTTCATTTTGATCTAAATGGAATCCACACTAACCCTTTGTAACCTGCCTGCCACACGGAGAGCATTATCTCTTATCACCTGAACATATGGGGAATTGCCAATAGGGAAAACATGTGGTTGGTTGGTTCAAATAAGGACTTAGGACTATAAAAATCAGAATCCAGTCTCACTCACCTTGATTCGATATGAATGATACATGCCTTGAACATACATCTGCGCTTAAGTCTATAATTCATGGACTAAATATACACCGCACAGGACGACCAGTGTTATATCATACACAAATCCTTGAAGAGGAAATGGATGCAAGGACCAGGGAATTCCATTATCAGTAAGGTGACAGGTGATGATGCCTTCCCTTCTCCCTCTTCTCCCGCAAGGTCAGAGAGATGTCATGGAGTAGTTGCCGGAGATAGATTTGATTTAAATGATGTAAAAGGTCTGCAGAAGAGCAAAGAAATAGAAATAGGAAACCCAGGCAGAGTATTGATGTCAGTGCAGGGGAAGTTGCAGATGACGTAGATGGTGTCCTTGATTCTTGAATGCATCTGTCACATGCATATCAATGATGTGAGAACAAGACAAATGATAAAGATGCTTAAGATTTGAATCCCAATATTAATAATCGGAGTAATCAAATGTTTTGGAACAACAGAAGCAGAAATGTTGCGTGTAGCCTCAAGCCCTTCAGCAGCAAAACAACAGCCAGAAAATCAATATGTGGTCGGTAAACCATCAAATTATAAACAGCACGATCTCAGAGTGCACACACAGACACACAGATGTAAACAGCAGATGAATGCAAAGCGCTGAAATGATGTGAGGAAAGTGTGGCGCAAAGTTGGATTTCTGCTCAGGATGCACCTGTGATAGTTTTCTTTGTCTTTGACACAACTGAATATCTGAGGAGGAAATATATATATAAAAAAAATTATAGTTCATTATTATATGAGCCAATGAATTTCTGGACAGAGTTCAGACGGGCATTATCGGAGACGCCTCAGGCCTCTCTCTGGCGTGAAAGATGGTGGTCATTTGGCTAGACGAGGGGCGGTGAGGACCCCCTCCTAGACTGGAGCAGACGGGTGCAGAGGAGCCTAGGGCTGGCTGTATTAATGAACAGGCAGTGCTGAAAGGGACAGGTTCCTGTAATGCTGATGAATGGTCATTACAGAGCAGAGACGAGAGAAGAGAGCAGAAGGGGAAGAGAGGAGAGGGGGAGAGGAGTACAGCAGAGTGGGCACTGAGGGAGCAGTGGTGAAAAAAGGCTTTAATTTTCACCTCAGACTTCTGTAAACTCGTTTATCATGTCAGCGGTGTCACTGTTCTCCAAGTGTCCCCAGCCCCCTCCCTCTTCTTGCCCCACCTGACCCAAATCCTTTTGTTCTTCTTCACATACTTAGGGTCAAATTCTTTCTCATCTTCAGGTTTTATATATTTCTATCCAAAATCAGATATCATGCATCCGTCCGGTTTATTTTCTGGAATCATATGATGAGTATCTGAATCTTTTCCATCATTTGACTGCTTGTTGCGGCTGTGTGGAGGGTTGCTGGACTCTCCATTAGGCCTGATTGAGCAGCTGGGGCTTTAAAGGTCAGAAGAAGGAGGAAGCACCAGGAGATATATGCTCACAAGAAACATGAACTGACTGGAGGCCCACTTACTCCACTATAGACCTCATTAACTCCTCCTGGCCTACAGCTGTTTGGATCATTGGTGGTGGGTGGGCGGGGGTTTGGAGAAATAAATCTGTGAGCTAGGATTTTGCTTCAAATAGGAGTAAAAAGAATAGTTTTATTACAGACAGTGGAAGTGATCTGAGAGGAAAATTATTCGAAACCGTTTCAAATGACTCTTTCTACTGCACAAAATATTCATTTCAAGTCAGTGTGGCTTTTATGTGACTGTCTTAATGCAAACAGCTTTCATGTTTTTCTTTGTTTTGTTTTTGCTCTACAGCTTTATGCCAAAGTCATACATCATAAAAACAGCTTAGCAAATTAAAATATCACATTTAGGATAATAGTAGACTGTGTCTCCAGTTTGAGTTCGACCAGCTTTTGCACAGCTGTTATCCGAAAATTTTCATCTGAAAGCAGGCTTCTAGCAAAGCATCTTTCTATTTCAGTGACTTCTCTTCCCATTTCTCAGTGATTCCAGCCAAATGGTAATGGCACATTTTCATCATGATTGTGCGCAGTTAATGCTCCAAGGGGCTTCTGTTGCTCATCCAACACACTTTCTGGGTCACACCTGCAAGAAATTGCCCGGCAGTGTTTCAGTTCAGTCTGCAGGCGAATGCCTTTCCATCAGACTGGCTCTTGGCTGCCATGTAGTAGCCCCCGTCTGTCTAATTGTTATTCAATAGTGCATAATCTTGAATTTGTTACACACCATATTTTTATAATGCATCAACTCTGTGCCGAGCCACGCTCAGCATAGATGGCAAATAGCAGCGCATCCAAAGTAATTACAGGGTTTGTGCTTATACAGTGGCAGTACACATACTACAGCAGTTGAGCGTATTTAGAGAACAAGATGGCAAAGTGGTGTTTTTGCTGTTGCCGCACTTAAGGGATTGTTTATAATTCAGGGAAAGGAGGACTTTTGTGTATTCTCAATGGATGAATAAGCCCCACAGCTCGACAGGCTGATTCCTTTTTGTTAATCCAGGAAGTGGTCTCAAATTTAGTGCCTTAGGGAGATTACTGATATGTGTACAAATTCTCGGTGGCTCAGCCAATATTAGCATTCTCCATCACAAAATGAGAAAGCCACGTCCTTACCACCGATGATTTCTAATCAACCATGTGCACTCTTCTCTCCTTCTCTTTCTGCAGTGGGAGGAGGTGAGTGGCTATGATGAAAACCTCAACACAATCAGGACCTACCAGGTGTGTAATGTCTTCGAGCCCAGTCAAAACAACTGGCTCCTCACCACCTTCATTGATCGGCGTGGAGCTCAGCGCATCTATGTGGAGATTCGATTCACTGTGCGTGATTGCAGCTCCATCCCCAACGTCCCCGGCTCATGCAAGGAGACATTTAATCTCTATTACTATGAAACTGACGCTGTCATTGCCACCAAAGGCACCGCCTTCTGGATGGAGGCGCCTTACCTCAAGGTGGACACCATTGCTGCAGATGAAAGCTTCTCGCAGGTTGACTTTGGCGGACGTCTCATGAAGGTCAACACTGAGGTGCGAAGCTTCGGGCCGTTGTCTAAAAATGGCTTCTACCTGGCCTTCCAGGACTACGGTGCCTGCATGTCTCTGCTGTCAGTCAGGGTCTTTTATAAGAAGTGCCCAAGTGTGGTCCAGAACTTTGCAATCTTCCCAGAGACCATGACGGGGGCTGAGAGCACCTCCCTGGTGATCGCTAGAGGAATCTGCATCCCCAACTCGGAGGAAGTGGACGTTCCTATAAAGCTATACTGCAACGGAGACGGAGAGTGGATGGTTCCCATCGGGAGCTGCACATGCAAGGCTGGGTTTGAACCTGACAATGGCAACGTATGCCGAGGTAAGGGAAATAGATGCATTTGTCATAAACTACTTTAATGCTGTAGTCGCTTTTTGAGTGTGTTACATCTGCTGCTTGCAAGCCCCCTACTTACACATCTCTTCCTTTTCATCACTTTTTCTCTTTTACAATGATGGACTACTCATAATAGAATGAATCACTTCAATCACTTTGTAGACAGGTGAAATGAAATAATGCTATTTTGGGCTTGCATATTAAGGCATCAGTGTACCTTGGATCACAGCTTCTCTGAGTCATTGGAACAGCTGAATTGATTGTGTTTCATGCGTTTTGCCTATCACAATGTGCCGCACTCCTTCCTTGATCACATCCACCTCCGGCGTACTAGAAAGCCACATTAGCGTTGGTTCTTAATCTGTAGCGAATGCCAGCCTTCTGCACAGCCTACTTTACAGATGGCGAGAGGTTTGATTCTGTCTCAGCGTGATGTGCAGAAGACTAACTTCTAAGAAACAGATAATGGTGCACACATAAAGACGAGGTTAATCTGGGTTTTCGGTTCAAGCTGTCGTTGTCTTTCTCTCTCTCTCTGTCTGTCCTCTAATGCACCTTTACGCTCTGCACCCTGTTAGTCTCACAAACTCACACACACGCACACACATACACACATACAAAGAGAAAATTTGCTCAAGGTGTCTGATGATAATATGGGTGGCTTGGGGCTCTCAGTGTGGCACAGTATTGGTTGGCCTGCCTCTGGAGGTTAGCTGGAGAGTGTGTGGAGCTCTGATAAGATTGATTGACGCACATCTGCTCTGATCAATAAACAGATATGAGAGTGCCACATATCTACAAAGCACACTGTGTGTGACTGTGTTAACTGTATCCTTCTCGCATTACTTCATGTCCTGCTCAAAACACATCCATAGACTATAACATAAACACACACACAGACACACAAGCAGTCCTTGGTTAAGGTGGAATGACTTTCAAATGAAAAACTTAAAGGTAAAAGTTTGTTTTATTTAGTTAGCTCATCACAGTTACATGGAATTCTCATTTCACATCTAATTTTGCCTTCTCATCTCATCACAATGGTGTTTTACACTGTTCACAGGTCATTTCATTTTGCACGACTTTGTTTCCAGGATTGTTATCCATTGCCTCAATGCAGGGTTTATTTCATCTACATGTTCTAAAAGCAATTTCATATTCAAACCTACACCTTCAGAAAAACTATTTCAGTGCATTTATGCAAATGTTTAATCGACAGATAGCAGACTTTACTTTGCCTGCTGTGAATCTTTATTACGTCTGTGTGATGTTCTAAACAACCGCGGCATCATTATATTTAATAGAATGTTTCAAACCGATGAATACATCAACTGGGTATTGGATGGCATTTTGAGCTAAACTAGAGTCTAAAAAACATATAATGCATGTTGTACTCAACTGAAAAGAGTTATTTTAATATGTATTTAATATATAATTCAAGTTTGACCATTTGACCAGTGTCACGACAGATGGTGGTAAACACATCCACTGTTAGGAGAAGCAGGCAGGAGTACTGACACTGCAGCTAAGCAGTGAACTGCTGCGGAGGGAGGCAGCAGCAACTAAAGGTCTGAAAATTATCGATCAGTTTCAATGTTAGGCTATATTTAAAATCGTTTATTTTACTTTTGTATTTAAGAGGTCTACGTTTGGATTCGCCAAAGTCAAACAGTAATACATAGTAACTGATTGACGCAGCAGTGTACCAAAATCAGTTTTTTTTTTCTACCTCTTTGAATTGCTGTTTTTACCAAGGGATTCTGGTTGCTTTGGAGGGAGCACAGATGGATATAACAGCTTCAGTTCCCCGTCAGAAAGGGCTGTCTGACTGCAAAGTAAACAAATGAAAATATTCTAAATTTAACTTAAACGTGCACTGAAATAGACTTTTTTATGTGTGGCCCCATCCCCTTGCATTGCATGGAGTTTGGCTGCTTTCATAGTGTGAGATCATGTATAAACACATGAAACAGCGTGTCTAAGGCAATGTGTTATCTAAAGTACCCTGTCTGTTTCACCAAAAGTGCAACTTATTTCATCCTTATTGAAAATACCTTTATGTAATCAAACCAACTGTTTTGACAGACAATATGAAATACTTTCCAATGACTGTGCAGCTCTGTTTGGACTCCTTTATTTTGTTGCTTTATCCCACCAGAGCTTTTCATTGGGGCATGTGAAATATACAGTTTGAAGGTTAAACTTGTAAGGCAAAGTTCAGTGCAGGAATTTTAAAGCAAATTAGCCAAATAACCTTGCCCGTCCTCTTACCCAAACAAACCTCCAGGCTTCAGTGGTTGAATATTTTTTGTCCAGCTAAACTTCCTTGATGCTGCCCCTTTTTTTTCCCCTCCATCTCTTCTCCATATAATTTCCTTTTTTCCTCCATTATTTACCTCAACCTTACACACACTCACAGCGCAGTAATTGGAGCCTAAGGTATCGCCGAGCGTCGGTAGGAGGCTCGTTGTGGCGTGTGTTCGTGGGGGGCATTGGCACGGCTGTAAACAACGTAAACACACACACAGGCGCGTACACATACAGAGTCCCCCCGGTGGGCCCTGCACTACAAAGACTCTTTTGAACAGAGGAGGAGATGTATATTTCCACTAATTCCCACAGTCCCCTTCACTTCCTTCTCTTAAATACCCACGGCAAGTCGACGTCCCGCTGTGTAAAGTTTGACATGTCTCTCTCTGATGGTACTGTGGCATTATGGGAGGATTGAAATACTGAAAGGGAGGGAGAAAGGACGGTGCAGCTGTAGCAGAAAGAAGTATCAGCCTGTAAAATGCAGTGTTGGTTGACCTTAAGTCTCAGGATACACACACCAGAGAGCGAAAGAGAAAGACGGAAGAAGTGAAACAGATGATGCTGCCGTTTCTATCTCTCATAACTAGCTTACCCTCAGGAGACTCGTATAGAATCTGTTCCCCTCTCATCTCCTCTGAGAGGCCCCCTCCAATAAGAGCAATCCCAACCTTTTATTTTCCGCGAAGTCTCTTTTCACAGGCTTGTAATCCATTATTTAAACAGGGAAACCTAACCTTAAAGTGCTTGTGGAAGCTGAGTACGATGGGCAACCAATCAATTGGGGGTTGGTGCAATAACATGGCCTCAGCATCGGGCCCGAAGTAATTGCCCATTAGAGATGAAGTAACAGGAACAGGAACAAAAAGAATATGAGAGCACGTTGTAATAATTTCCCTCATTGAGAGCAACATTAGAAGGAGAGGTATTACATGGGAAAGGAGGCACTGTGGTGCTTAAAAGCATAGCCGCAAATCAAAACATGGAGAGAAATTGCTTGTTTTGAGCACTGCAAAACAATCTGATGTTGTTTTACGATACTGTCAAAATATATAACAAGAAAGAAATGAAGTGAAGACACAAATGTTCGCCTACTCAACACCCGCTGTGTTGAATATGTGAGAATTGTTTTTTTTTTGGTGGATTTGTGAATGGTGGTGTGACACCATATACATTGTATAAATTAACATTAATTTAGCCTGGTTAAACCTGTTAATGATAAAAGAAAATTCAGATTGCATGCAATTTATATAATATTTAGGTATGAAATGAGTCACCACAGAGAAATTATATGTATTAGAAGTGGTATTACAGATTCAATATTTTTAGTATTAGAAGGCAAAATGATAAGGATTTTTCTTTTAGACCATGTTCACACACATAATAATCCCTCTTAATCTTCACTTGTGACTTACTAGATGTGTATAGCACTTCCTGTTTATGCAGAACCTCTCCTCCTATCTCCTACCTATTTTAAGCGACTAAAATAATGGGCACAACGCTGAAACAACACAAATAAAGTGAGGCAACCAGCACCAATTTAGACTTCTGCAAACCAAAGATGCATCAAATCTCAACATCATTGAATCAAACAGTTTTTATTCACATTACAACCTGTTGTCATTATGGCACCACACAACTGCAGCCAGCATGGTTCGACTGGCCGCAGCATTTGGCGATTGGTGCTTTAAACGTGTGTCGATTGATGATTAAGGCACTTTAAAAAGCACTAAAACCCTTTTGGCTGAAATCGGTCTGGTTGTGAGCATCCGTCTCCTCTCCTACCCACAGATGGAACCTATATAACTTTTAACACAGGATGAAACAAAGTAAAAGATCACACATCTGTTTCTGTTGAGCCGGGGAGGAGGGGCCAACGTTAAACGTTCACAAACTGCAACATCAAATCCCTCTCATTGCGTCTTTAAATATGTAAGTCATTTGTTATGACAAGGAGAATTACTCTAATTGCCGCTAAGTGTGTGCGTGTTCAAAGACGTGCTTGTTTTTGTGCCGTGTCAGTGTGTGTGTGTGTGTGAGAGCCTCCCTGTACCTGATTGCACTTTCTCTAATCTATATGTTTTAATTAGTGACAGGTAGCGTGGTGTGTGTGTGTGTGTGTGTGTGTGTGTGTGCGGCCTGCTGTCAGCTGGGCAGAGAGACCATGTCGAGTTGTTGTGCTCTGAAACGATGATGCCAGCATGCCATCCTCATTACCAGCTCCCCAGTTCCCACACAAGCCATTTGGGTATCCCCTCTCTCTCTCTCTTTCTCTCTCTTTCTTTTCCTACTCTCCCTCTCTCTCTCTCTCTCTCCCCCTTGGCTATGTAAGCAATCTGCTAAATATTTTATCACCTCCCTGTTAAATCGAGCGGAGACACTCCAAATAGCACCCCACTACCTCCACCAAAGCTAAGCATGTCTTGTGTGTGTGTGTGTCCTGCTCAACTCAAGTGTCTCTGAAAGACAGATTTGATGCTTTCGCTGAACCCTCTCATGGTCCTTGTCGTGGTCTCCAGCAGAGTGATTGATAGAATCACCTTGATTAGGGTTTGCTTCACATCCATCTCTGTGTTTTTTTTTAACTAATCCACCATAATCATTGATCATCTTAATGTTCCTCATATTGTCGTATATGAAGTGATTAGAGCTCCTTGGTAAACTAATTACTTTCATGTTTAAACTGTTAAAAGTGAATCATGTGGCATAAACAGTTTCAGAGTAAACAGGGCTAAATGCCACACGATGAGGAGCAATTCTAAACTTTGCACCGCCTCTTCTTCATTTTGCTGTTAACACTTTTTCCTTCGGGAAACCAAATTTTCTATGAGCTGATAAATGCCTGCCTGGAGTCTATAAAGCTGGCAGTCTTCTTTTATGAGGCCCTGTACTATATTTTGTCTTCTTTTGTAATTGGTTAACCATGCTCAGAGCTTATTGCTTCTCTCTTTTTTTTAACCTCCTATGCAAAGCACATTAGTGCTCAGTCTTCTCAACTGCAAAGACTTGGAGACCGGGAAGTAAAATTGCAACTTGAAAGACGGTGAACACAAGAGAAATAGAACGATGTGAATGCAATTATTAATATTATCCGTGAAATTTTCTGGTTACTTAATCACTGAAGTCGTGGAATCGAACGCGCTATCCCTGATGATGTATTTATTTAGTTGGCTGTTTACGTAATCCCTCACCAGCACGTTTCCCATAGTCCTCGTATGAATCTTCTCATATTTTCTCTCACCGTTAGGCTTCAGCGGGCTTTTGACACGCTGGCACATTAATATTACAAATATTCAAATAACTTTATTTAACATTCTCCAGGCTGACAGTGGCAGCGGGAGATTCACAGCCCATTGAGCAAGTGCGCTTCCCTGGGCTAAGTGCCGATTCATCATGGCTGCCTTACTCCTGTCTAATGGCTGCCATCATGGGGCGCGAGCATGCACGCGCACCGACACACACATAAACACACACGCCGGGCGTACACTCAGGAAAAGTGTTAGTTCCTTCATGTGTATGGATTTTTTAAATGTAGCATTCCAGGGACATTTATCATATTATTAACCCTAGCCCGACAACTTATGAAGCCAAGTATAGTATATACATTGTATAGCATATATAGTATATAGCTCATTGTCATCAGTGGTGGCAGAAGTATTCAAATCCCCTATTAAAATATAATACCATCATACCACACTGCACTACAGTGTAAGTTAGAGTCCTGCATTCAAAACTTAAAAGAACGAATGAATCAGTATCAGTGAAAACAGTATTTGTTATGCAAAATGGGCCCACTTTGATTCAAATATAATATTGCATTATTTGTACTGATTCATCTATTTAAGCAGTGTTTTTTAGTTCTGTAAAGGTAGAGCCCATTTAACCTAACTTTACCTAATAAACTGTTATGAGGTTTCCTAAAAGTCTAATAACTTTTTCATATTTAATCTTAAATGATCGAGTAACTCAAGCTGGCAGCTAAAAGTTCTATAAAATGGAAATTCTATAATGTATGTTATATTAAGGGTTTATTGTTGCAAACTGTGTTGAAAGGTGTCAACTCACTGTTAAATGCTGTTGAATAATATATTTTAGCATCACTGTTGCTGTGTGTGAGCAGTTAATAACTAATAACCAATGTTTTTTTTTTTTTCTTAAATATCAATTTACCACTTTAAGGATATTCATTATACATTTCTCTTGCTGTTAACACTTGGGTTTACAGTTTCCTGCTCGGCTGCAACTTCGATTACTTCTTTATATGTCTTATCAGAGTGTAGAAGATCTGGCAGACATGGCCCACAAAGGCCCGGTAAGCTATTAGAGCCAATTCCAGCCCATTTGGCCTTGTCTGCTTCCGTTCCACAGAGTTTACTTCATTTGCAGAGAGGCATCCATGTGTACTCACCAGCGACGACACACACAACCTCTCCTAAGTCACCTTGAAGCACAATTAAGTAAGCGTCTGACTCTTCCTGTTCCTATTAGCCGTGTGGCAGTGAGGACCAGTGTGACGAAGACAAAAATGGAGTAGTGGGAGGAAGAGACGGAGAAAAGCTGTAAGAAAGAGCAGAGAGTGAAAGACTTCTTGTTCCCATGGCTCTCAATGGGCTGAATAGGAGGGATGGCAGAGAGCAGTGGTGAAAGAGTGTGACCCAAACAAAGACTCTTTGAATTTAAGGCCCAAATAGAATGTTTGTAATGACCCCAAACACAGATGCGCTGCTCTCAGTGCAACGGCAGAGTCAGTCCCTAATAATGCGATGGGAATCCAAAGATTCTGCTCACACATAATGGAAATAGCCACCACACACAGAGCTGTTCTTATCCCCCCGTGGAGGGACACATACTCCAACTCCTATTATTTTTCACTCTCTCTGTCTTTCCTTTCAGTTGCTGTTTTTTGTCTGGTTTCCTAACCTTCAGTTCTTAACATACCATGTATTTGGTCACTGGCCTTTTTTTTTTTTTTTTTTCTTTCAAAGCATTTCACTGTCATCTCTCGCTTCCCTCAGCTGCTGCACAGGAACTTTTTCAATAAAGCTCCACTCCGGCCAGATATCTTCCAATCTTCCGAGCAATGTGTTCATGTGTCCACTCCCTCCATTCCTCTCCTCTCCTGCCAGTGATGGACACTGGGGTGTTTGAGGCCAGTGAGGGACATGGGGACACAGGGAGACAAAGGACCCCTAACATTCAGCAGATGGCTGGGGCTCTGCTTAATTTGCCCATGTCACCCTCGCTGGCAAAACACAAAAGCTCAGAACTACAAGGGGCTCCACTTCACCCCCCCTCGCCCCAACTTTGACCCCATCAATCAAATGCCCCACGTGATGCTTTTAAGTTATGATCGCACATTTAAGCAAACAACCAGGACATCATCAATAATGCTGTGGAAAAAGTGTCAGCTTCTATCTGTGAGTTATATGTCAATACATAACGTCAACTCAGGGAGCGCAAAGAAAACTGCCTTCGCTCTCGTTGTACTTTTCTTCCCCCGCAACTCACCTCTTCTTTTTCTCTGCTCTTCCCCCCTGGGTGCTCCGGCAGCCAGTAATGAGGAGACGTGGTGAGCCTCTCCAAAGAGCCCCCCCCCCATCACCACCACCACCACTCCCGGGGTTGAGAAAGTACAAACACCCCCCCTCTCCATCGCCTCTCGTTTGTTGATTCCCCCTCTGCCTCATCACTGTCCATCAATATTCACTGTTCAGCTAATGACACAGCCAGGCTTGTTTGTTTTGACGGCTGAGGGACACATTTCACTCGTAGGGAATTTTCCCATCCCTTCCTGGAGGTTATCAGCAGCCTGGATGATAGATGTGGATTAGTCAAGGTTATTCCGTGGAACTTGTGGACCTATGATCTAATTAGAATTGAATTGCAATTATACAAGGGCCAATAGACCTCTCTTCAATCCACACCCAGGGAGAACTAGAAGTGATGAAGAGAAAGGTGGAGGCCTGTCAGGCTGGAGCAGCATCCACATGTGTTATTTCTGGACTGGATTAAAGGGTCACCCAGTTAACCAAAAACACATTCCCTCGTGTACCCTCAGTGGCATCTAGTCATGCAGGATTGCAAAAAAAGTTTTTTTTTCAAATATGGCCCAGATGTGGTTGTTGAAAAAGTAAACAGATCCCTTTATTAAAGTAAAGCTACTAATACCACACAGCAGAATTACCCCACTACAAGTAAAGGTCCCGCACTCAAAACTGAATAAATTTAAGCACAAAAGTTTCAGCATCAAAATGAACTTAAAGTATCACTAATTAAAATAATTCATTATGCAGAATGGATCCGCTCCGTTTGTTAAACTGATAATTTCTTAATGATAAATATTTGCCTGAAAATAAGTAAAGCTGCTGGCTAAACAAAGTGGAGGACAAAGTGAAATATTCGCCTTAAAATGTAGTGCAGGAGAAGAATAAAATTATTTTAAATGGAAATACTAGTATGGTCAAAATCGCAATGACCTCAAAAAGTATGTTTTTTGCCAAAAGTCAAAATTAAAATAGTTATTGGTATGCAATGTCAAATAAAAGGTCTGATAGGGTGAATTAAAGATTATGTTATGAAATGTTATATCCAAAAGTTAAAATGTCAGCTAAAGTCTGTGACATGAAAGAAGAGGAAATTTATGTTTGTAATGTGAGTAAATGCACATATAAGTGTTAACAAGAGTGCAAAATAGTTCTCTCGGAGGCTTACTGTCTCCCATGTTATCTCTCTGTACTTTTAATTGTAGTTAAAGTTCAACAGTTCCTGTCGATGAGCTGATCGTAGCTCCAAAGTCAGCATGGCGAGAAGGGGTTTTGCAATAAGTCAATCCCGTAAGCCAAAAGTGCATTTCCTCCATGCCTTGTGTTGATTCTGTCAATCCGCATGAGTGCTTGAAATCAATTCAAAGCTCAAAATCTTTGGACTTTGGGTCAAAGCTTGCAAGATATTTGTTCTCTTTTGTGGGAGGCCTGTAAACAAATCCTTACACACAAACACACACAAGCACTTTCCATCACCTCCAGCTGAACTTTGCGTGTCCAATTTCATAACCAAATCATATTTGCCATAATTGCCGCACACATGAAGCAACCAGCATTACAGATCCACTTTAAGTGCAGCCTAAGTATCCCTGATTAAACATACGTGAAGAATTATGTATGTGTAATCTGTTATGACACCATGCATTATCCTAAACCAACGCCGCTCTCTGTTACTGGGCAGGTCATATCAAACACAACCTCAAAACCTTCACAATATGCAATTATACGGCAATTAGACAACTCCCATAATCCACATTGCACTATGTCATTGTGCACATTTAATTGAATGTTTGCGTTGACAGTAAACACAGCCTGTATGTTGTTGGGTCAGGGCATGTGGTGCTGCAGAAACAAGAGGAAACGTCTCTTTTCAGACTGACAGACAGATAGAGTCTATGAAGCTGAATCTGGCAGACCCATCTCTTTGACAAATTATTGATCTTGGCTTTGTTGTCACACCTCATGCCAAGGACCCCCTGCTATGGCTGTCTTCCGAAAAACGCCCACTGGAGAAGACATTGCGTGAATATTGAATTCAGAAAAAGGGGAAGAGGAGGAGTGTGTGTCTATCTATATGTGTGTGTTGGGGGTGCAGTGTGGAAAAAGAGAAAGAGAGCGACTTGGTAATCCTCTCTTTGAGCACTTTGTGCTTTGTGCTCCATTTGTTTACTGAGTTCCCACACTGGCTGGGGGGCTGCAGCTTTTCTCCCAGACCGGAATTAGCATAGCAAGAGTTGTAGTCAGATCTGTGTGACTCTACATATGCATGTGTGTCCCTGTTTATTTCAGTATGTGTGCCTGTGTGTGTGCAGTTTAGATGAGGTGAGAGCTTAGCGTATCCTCGTCGGCCGGGGCAACCAGACTTTAATGAAATCTTCAAAGTGAATGTGTTTTTATGGAGTCTCATCGAGTCAGCTAACCTCTCAGACAGTCTCTTTTTTGGCCGCATCTTGCAATGAAAACCTATCATGTTTTCACTGTGTGCTGAGTGGGAACACGGTCTGTGTCAACAGGTCGACTGCTGCCTACATGCTGCAATGGATGGGACTGTAGGAGGCTGGATTCATCGCATCTAGTAGTCTTAAATCCCTGAATAAAGGAAGATGCAGCTCAGTACCACTTTTTCATGCCCCATGCAAGACAGAACCCCATACTGATACGACATCATAGTATCTTTTCTCCTATTTTAAACATTAAAGCTTTACATTTGTATGGATGCATTGTGCTTACCCTAGTCAAAAACATCATGCTTAAACTGTGAAAACAAATACTCTTCCCCCCTAAAGGTAGAAATACATAGACAAAAACATGACTCAGTTATGCAATGATGCTGCTTTCTTACATCTAATCTTTCACAAACAGCTGCTCATCTGTGTTGCTTGTGACAAATCTCTTTTTATGGCGTGTCGTTCATATTTACTTCGGTATTTACTTTTAGTTTCGGCTACTGGATGGAATTGGACCCCCCCTCCAATACCCACTATCAGATTGGTGCAGTAAATGTCAGATCTCGATATTATTATTTCGTACACCTCTTTCATCTCCATTTTGAGCCATCCTGTAATTCCAGTTCTCACTAATTAAATCACACAATAAAACAGCCACAGTTTAATTCATGTTTTGTGATCAAAGAGTTCACCTTTGCACATTGCTGCAGGAGCTTGAATCAAACCCAATCCTACGTTACATGACATCTGAAGACTGATTGAATTTGCTACCTGCAATACTAACCTAATACCCTTTATGTTTGATATACTATTTTCTTCTTGTTCTCATCTTTAGAGAACACTCACACCTTTACTTTGCACAGAGTACAACAGAAATAAGGCTGCTATGTGACCAAGCAATCAATCGATGAGGATTACTCTATCATGCCATAGCTGTATACTTGCCCCATCATAAGTGCAGCATCTTCTGTATTCAATAATGCTACTCTTATTCCTTAACAGTAATTGATTCCTTGCACAATCAGGCTCAGGTTGGGCGCTCCTGGGCTTGGATTATATGACTGGCTCCATATATTCTGTAATATAATATAATTCAACTAGGAAGGGGAATTTAGAATATAATATGAACTAAATATATTGTAAATATATACTATACAACTAATACAAATCTATATTATAAAACTATTCTTGATTTTAATTATTTGTCTCTCTTTACCTTGATCCACTAATTGATTCTTGGCAAATTTTCTATCTGGAAAAAAGCAAGACTACACAGTTTTTCAGCATCAACACAACTGATTTATTGCCTCTGAGTCGGAACAGTGTAGATGAAATGAGAGAATATTTGTACAGCCTTGTTTTTTGGACCTTGTCTTCCTCTCTGCCATGGCTCCTTCTTGTTATAAGTTTCCAGCAGTGCAGTTGCATGAGTTTGATATCATTGTTTTGCAATGTGCAGCTGTCAGAGTAACTTTCCAGCACTCATGAGCTGAATAGATAAGCTTGGAAGCGTACAATTCCAACGGCTCGGACTATTTGGAACTGAGTCTCTGTTCCCTTTCCTGCAAACAACTTATTCACTGACGACAGGACTTATCTGTAACTGTTGAGCAAAATGGAAGATACTTTCTAGAAGTAATGACCTCATTATTAGAGGGATAATTATTTGATGCGCTGACAGATACCTTCATTACTTACCCTCTAACATTGTTTTATCATGTCTATGTGCAGTGCCTACAAATACAAAAAGATGTTATCTAAGTGCTGGGCAAGCGTTACTGTAGTGCAAAGACCACACTGCACAGTGGTATGCTTCTCAAAGAGAATGATATCTGATTAGTCCAAGTCGGAATAGAGGCAGAAGCTGACAAACAAATGGATTTGCTGTGTCTAGAATGTTCTCTGGGGGAGCTGGATGGGCTGAGATACAGAGACGCTGCCTTTGTGTTGGAGCCAGCGCGAAGCATAATAAGACCCTTTGGGGAATGAACCAAACACAGAGTGATAGGGACACAAAGGCACACATGCTCATACACTCAGTCAATTTCACAATCGCACTGCTGCTCTCTCCCTCTCTCTCTTCTTCGCTCTACCTATCTTTCTCTCTTACTTCCCTATAAACTGACCTTTATATTACCGGCTACCGCGGTTGGCCCATCATTATGTGTTTTGGCTTTACAGGTCTGTTGAGTTTCTTGACTCTTGCTAAGTTTATTGTGTCAGCCAAGTGTCATGTCAGATTCCCACAAACAGGTCTCACAGCGGCCTTTTTTTTTTTTCCAGGGCAATATTGTGTGTGCGTGCATGTGTGCGCGCAGGCATGTCTGTGTGTGCTTCACACCCATCACGGCATGAATGGGCCAGCAAATCCTATTCCCTCCCTCTGTTGTTTTCCTTCTCTATCTCATCTTTACTGCCTCTTTAATTCCCTCTCTACCACTGTCCTCCTCCTCTTGTGCTCTGCTAGGAGAGCAGACTTAGAGGGACTGCCACAATAGGGGTATTAACCAAATGTATATTAAGCTTGCCTGACTCGCGCAGTCAATGTGATGCTTTTACACCCCTAATGCCATGTGAATGGGGCTGCAGCTCTCTGAGAAACGCCTCCGTGAGCACTCAGAGTGAGGGGCCCTTTTTCTGGCTCTCGTGACCCTGGTCCGCGTCGCCTGTGCCGGCCCCATCCCGGAGCACACAGTTCTTCATTTTCATAAGCGCTTAATCTGGATTGGAAGCCTCTCCATTGTGGAAATGATTTGAGAGGGGGACTTCGGGCCGGACAAAAGGGGCTCGTCTTTTCTGAGGCTTGGGCCTCCTTGGCCCTGTTCCTCCCTTCCCATTCTTCCATACAGAAACCCCAGCAGGAGCAGCTAATTGTTGTATGGAGAGGAAGAGCGATGGGGTGTTGAGTGGATGTCCTGCTTAACACTGCCCCCAGTGGAATATGAATGTGACAATGAGAAAGATGAATGAGAGACAGATATAGGAGAAGAGCCAACTTGTAAAGGAAAAAAAAAAAAAGATTTATCTTGCCCCTCGCAGCTTATTTATCATTTGAGCCAGGTCAGAACAGATCCGGTGATGCAGAGTGATTGTAAAGTTAGCTGGGATTCCTCCAGGTTACAGCGCGTACGACTTCGGAGCTGGAATGTGTAACAAACTCGGAGTGAAGCTTTGAAGTGTAATGCTGTTGCCCTGGGCTACTTAGCTCCAGGGTCAAATGAGATTACACCCTTGATCTGCGTTAGTGCCTTCAGATCTGCAGGATTGCGACGTAAAAGTGCGTGTGTGTGTGTG
>JAOWBC010000115.1:10745137-10769219 GCA_028566105.1 Hypoplectrus providencianus
ATATTTTGTGCAGCTCTACTTGTGTGGCAAAACAATGGCAGAACCACCAAAGAATAAACAGCAAGATCTCCTGCCTAAACAAAAGAATAGACTGTTTGTCCATTTCACCCATAACAACACATGAGAGTTTGTCAAAATGACCCTGATGATTTGCAGTAGATATAAAAATATCACACATGTCATTGTGCATCTATGTAGGGTTCACAGTTTAAAAAAAGACGGCAGTTTTGTGAATTTTTGCTACTAAACCACTGAAATAGGAAAAGGCAAAAAAAAAAAATCCTGGTTAGGCATTATAAATGACAGTTTAAAAAGTAAGTAACTGAAGTAGTTGCACAAGAAGTGAGCCACGGAAGTTGCGTAAAAAGTTGTTTACAGAAAGGCCATGAACTCTGTTCTCCTGGGTGAAAGTCTGCCATTTTTTAAAACACATCCCGGGTGTGTTATCTGGCATATAAACTCAATCACTATTATTACCTCAGCAAAATAGCGTGGAGGACAGTAAAAACATTAAATATGAGTTGTATTTTGCTGTCGTGTACAACTTATGTATTGTGCTTTTTGAGGGGAATCCTGTCTCAATAAAACATGCTTAGTTCCCTTTTAAAATATCTTAATGTGTGTAAATACAGAAATATCAAGAAATTAATGTTTAACATAGTTTAATTTATTGATTAATTTGACACCTTAATCATATAATTTTTATAATATGCTTCCCCGTAAGCACAATGTTCTCTCTTTCTTACACACATAAACACACACCTTTCCTACTGTACCTTGTTAGACCTTACCTTCGTTAATGGCTTTCTGCCATTTATACAGTTAATCCAGTTTCCCTGTTGGTCGTGTTGTGTTTTTCCCTTAAATCTCAGCTGGACAAGGTAGTGTCTTTCACAAAGTCCACAATGTCACAAAGACCTAATGAGGATGTGTCACTCGCACTTTTAAGCACACAGTCACCACTAAACACTCCACTATACATCTTTCTTCCGGTTTTAGCAGATAGCTTGTCAATGACGGCCTCGCCCCCAGAGCAGAGTCCCCTCACTGACAGACCTGCCAATTTTGTGGAGGTTCAAACTGAACTTTATCTTGGCGAAAGTCAATTAGTACTTACAGGTGAATGTTTTTCAGCTAGACATTTCAGCTTTACAAACATGAGGAATTCCATCTTGTATATTTGGCATTTCTTTCAGTATGTTTTCTGAATTTCCTCAGAAGATTTTTGTTATACGTCAGTGAATTTTGCCTTTCAATACAAACAAATGAATACGCAAAATCCTCCTACAAACAGAAGTAGTTCTATGACAAAATGGATTGCCAGTTTTCTTTGTCCTTGAGCTGAGAGGTATCTGATTCAGCTACGTGCTGCTGGAAGATGTGCAGGAAACTGTTTCAGTTTCTCATTTTTCCTTTTTAGTTCCCTGCGTTGTATCACCTAGATTGATTCATAGGATAATTCATTTATATGATTTACAGTTATCGCTAAGGATCAGTACAAACTAGGGAATCTTTAGACAGCTGTGATGCACGTGTCTGTCCACTGTCCATCATTCACCCAAATGAATGACTTCTGGTCTCAATCGGTGCGACCACGCGTGAAGATGTTTATGCGCCATAAGGAGGTCCCACATGGCTGCACTGCCTTTAGGCACACACACAAACAAACACAAACACACGCACATTAACACATATGTCTTTCAGTTTCATAGCTCAGGGCATATTGACTAAGGCTGCCTGGTAAAGGTCACTGCTGTCCAGTTCTGGACAGGTGGGGAGTGGGCTGAATTCCACCAACACACACACACACACACACACACACACACACACCGTTTCTGTGTGATCGTGCGTGTCTGTTTGTCAGAAAGGGAATACAGCTTTCTGATAAGGTTGTGCAGAGGTCATGCAGATGTAAATATGACATGAATATAGATGAGCAGTGGGTGCCCGGCTACCTTTGGGGCCATTTGATGGCTGCAGGTGCATTGCGTGCCAGGGAATTGGGTCAACCTCTGCTCATTCATGCTATGCAACAGAATATTTGAGAAACGCATCCCTTTTTTCTTTGTATAGTTAAGCTAAAGGCATTTCCATGCACGTCATTCATCCTTTGAGCTTCTTTGGTCATGTCTGGACCTGATGTCAACAGAATTGTTGTTTTGTATGTATAAAAGCACACCCTCCTGAACCGTGAATGGAGCTGTCTGTGTCGTGCAGGACAGATGCACCGTTCCTCTAAACACCATTTATTATCCAGCCTTTTTTATGCCTTGTTGCCTATTGTCGGCTTTAGAAATAATAGCCTGGACGCCACTTAGTATGCAATGAGAAATAGCTGCTTTGTACTGCGCACATATTGTGGAACTGTGCCACCAACAATTTGAATGACAGGATGGACTCCTGAGTGCTTCTCACTTTGTTTTGCTCTCACTTTCCCACTTCTTCCTTTCTCACTCTCTATTTCCCTGATCCTGGTCACTTTTCCTCTCCCACGCTTCACACATGATTTGTGTCTCCTCTTTTAAAGCAGAGCCTTTTTATCATTATTTCCCATTAGGCATAATAGCAGCAGGGGCGATGAGCAGCCGATTCGCTGGTACAGCTGGAGGAACCTCTCGGTGAATGCTTTAATTGTATTGATGTTGCTGTTTTTGTATCCTGATGTGCAGTGCTGCTCCTGATGACCTTTCCATTGCTGTAATGGTTGTGCCACCCATCCCCCTCCTCTGTCCTCTAGCATCACCTATCCACCTCTTGTCCTGCCGTCAGGGATGCAGGATGAAGCCCCTAGGTGGGCTCTAAGCTCACTATTGGATTCCAAATAGCCAGACTCATATTCCTCCTTCCCCTTACTTTCTTGTCATCCACCTCTCATTCCACTCTACTTCTAACCTCTGGCCTCCTACTATGTCTGACAGCCTCTTTGCAACGTGTGAAAATGTCAGCATCTGCATGACAGGGTGCAGATGCTTACTAGCAGGTTATAGGTTGGAGACATGTCACCGCGCCTCTATGTGGTAATGGTGTCAGGGGTGGAAGGGCCTCCCGTGGTTCCCCTCTGTAAGATCATTGGAGGGAAGAGTAGGCCGTGTTCAGCTGTGTGATTCTGCCATGGGTGCTTGTCTTTGCCAGAATATTTTGGTGTAAACATTGTGTTATGTACGCTCAATTAGGAATCAAATTAGGGAATGGTAAACAGTGAAGGGACCTTTGTTTTCCAGTTGTTTTATCATTCTTCTCTTCTGCTACCTCCAAATGTGCATAATTACTCATTCCCATTCGCAGGCCTCTACACTCATTAGCAGGGCCTCAACCCTGAGCCAAGGGGCCGGGTATTTTAGGATACATGGGTATTTGAAGCTATTGTTGAGCCTGGCTACATCAGTTCTCAAAGCATTTTAACATCAAATGGGCTGGTAAGGAGAAATGTGTTTCAGATTTCATCTAGATTCGTATGGGGGTTGTTACCAGTGTATTAGCCTTAGTTTTTCTTTTGCATCTCTGTTAATTTAATCTAAATGTAAATGTACACATTTAGATGGAATCTGTCTTAAATTCTTCTTACGCTGCTTTTAATCCTCTATGTTGGACACTTTACTATCTAGTTTACAGATGCAAAACTGTTTACATCTTAAGTTCAAACAAGTGGATTACATATTTATTGTGATAATGTATTCATGTATTAAAGCTGGGAGACAGAATGACAAACATCTTTTTAAATTGCTGTGTTCACACCAAATGCAAAATTACTGTTAGATTAATTGCAATTGCATACAAAGTCATTGCACAATTTTGAGTAGATGTGGGATATTGGAATCATTTGCACAAACTGGAAATCTTCAGCTCCAGTAAGGAAAGTTAAGTGAGTCTGTGTCAACAAATCAGAACTCCATTCAGAAAAAAAAGTTAAATGTTGCTGGTTTGTCTCTTTTGGAATGGGCCCTGACAAAAAAATCCAACTTTCTATACATCAGAACCATCAAGTAGTTATACTGGCATATTTAGGAATCCTAATCTTGGGGGCTCATACAGCTGTATTGACACTGTCGTGGTTGTCATCCACACAGTTACTGGAGAATTACGTGAAGTTCACCACAATGTTTAGACCCTACACAGCAGCAGTAGTGGTTATTTGGCCATGGTTGATAGAAAGAAATAACTGACCAAACTAATGGCAAAAAAAGTTTTGGTTTTGGTCCAACTTGCCGAGGTAACACAAGGCAACAAATTGGGTTTTGTAAATTTCTTCTGAAAAAGATCAACATTTTTTCATGTTCAAGTCATGGTCCAAGTGCTGTTAGGTTAACATATCTTCAATGGTAATAACAGTCATACAAACACAGGCCTCATGCCATCTGACCTGATTCACTGTTTAGATGATATTTTAGCAACATGTCTAGTTACCAGAAAGTCCATGTTCATTCTTTAGGGTTACAAAAACAGGACGACTAGGCCAAATTATTATAAGGATATTTTATTCATACACATACAGATGAATAGCTGCATTTATTTCTCTCAATTATAGTTCATAGGAATGTAAAACGCCGCCAGTTAAAACAGTCAATCCACTGGAGAGATCTTGTTGGCTCACAGAAGGGATCTCTCAAAATCCTTGTTACACCAACTCACTCCTATTATACTGCTGCATGAAAGTGTATTTCATATTCAGTCAATATCTCAGATACAGTGCTGTAATCCTGAGCTCTACATACGCATAGAAATATAAAGCATCTAAAATTACAACAAATGTAATTTATTGACAGCAAGGCTTTTAATTTGTTTTTTAGTTAGCTGCTACTTATAGCGACTTAATTATACTCTTCAATATATTATTAGTTTTGTAATTAAATTATACAATCAAGAAAATATAGTCAAAGCCTATCAAAAAGCATCCAGTTCTCTTTGATCATAAATGGAAAAACACAACTCTCATTTACATAAAGAGATTTCCTTCTCACAACACTTACCTGCGCTGTCTATCTTTGCCTTTGTTCACTTGTGTATTAACAGAGCTGACACAGATTACTGTGGATGCTCTGAAGTGTACTGTATCAATGCATAGCTGTAAACTCACAGCTTTAAGCTGCTGCCTGATTCTTTGTTCACATCTGCTTTCATTTTCAATTATACCTTCTTTTTTTTTTAGAAGAAACAAAAACAAAACTAATTTGGCACCAAAACATATGCATAATTCATCAGGCAAAAGCTACACACGTAATTGGGTCCAAATTGCTGGACTGGCTGATAAAAGTCCAACTTGATTTGATTGTTTCTTTTTTATTCCAGTTTCTAATTCTGTACAGAAAGCGAAGGTACGTTTCTGCTTGAGCAAGCCCTTTTTTTTTTTCTTCTCCTGCGTAAAGATTTATTATTTACAATTTGCACTTTCTCATCAGGTTAAGGTCTGCTTGTGACAGAGCTATAAGCATCGGAAAAGAAGAAAAAGGTTTGAAGGCCGTAAAAGTAATAGACGTTGTTGAGCAGAGCAACAGCAAAGGAGCAAAAAGAGCAAGAGTGGGCATCTTTGGCTAACTGCTATAGATTAATTGATCTAGCCATGAAGTTAATGAGCTAGATCCTTTTTAAAAGAGACAAGTGCTGAGACAGAGGAAGCTAATGGTCTCTCACAACTTGGAGTGGTAAGAAAGAGAAAGCTATTTATCTTGGAACATATACTTTATTCGCCGTGTGACAGAATCGCAAGGTAATTGACGGGGCCTGTAACTGCTGATTTTATTACCCCATTCTGATCATCCCTCTTTGCAAATCATGATCCACAGACAACGCAACGCGGGGCGCAACGACCGAAACTCCACAAAGCTGAATGGCCATTTTCGGTGAGAGTTGACAAACAGGATTTAATCTGACAATAACGTTCGCAAATATCCTCACACATCACATTAATGTTTGTAAATTGGTAATGTAGGGAGCTTTTGTGATTAGGGTTTGCTAGCTGAGTGAAGTTAGATTGATCAAATCAGCGCTGCAATCATATTGCAATCAAACACCAGCAATAAAGTGCTTCTCGCTCACATAACTTCTCTTGACTGATTTCACCCCTCATCAAGTAACTCTTCATCTCTGTCTGTCTTACCCCTCCGCCTTTCTTTCCCTACGTTGCCAGTAGGCAATGAGCCTGGCCAGTCCCCTGTTAGGTTCTGATTACAGTGAAGATTGTAGTGCAAGCACATGTTACTGCCTGCTGAGCGGCGATATGTTTCGGAGGGCGGTTTTCTGTTCTACCTTGCCAGGCAGGGATGGATTGGCACAGCGGAGTCTCCCGGAATACCAATGCCTCCTTGTCGTCTCTATCCCCCCCCCCCCCCATTCCTCTCTGACCACTCCTCTATCTAAAAAAGATATGCTCAGTGCCTTGGCGCGTAGCTGCATCTTCCTGGGAAATAAAATTGACCCGAGCCAATGTGCCATGCTCGATGCAGAGCGGCCAATTGCCAATGCACGGTTATGACGAGTCTGTGTGGAGCAAAGAGATTATACAGTTCTATAGGCTTATCGGTATCGTGCTCATTATATGCACGCGCACACATGCACAGACATAAATGTATACACATGTACGTGCGTGCACATGCAGATACACGAGTTATGCATGCACTTTCAGTAAGCCAGATTTCCCAGTCGGCTGGTCTGTCATTGGCCGGCTGTTCAAAGGGAAAGTGTGGGCCAAAAAAATACTGGCTGTGAGGTTACCATGGTAACAGCCTGCCCAGGGGCGTGGGCTGTCTGCTAAATTGTGCGCTGGTTTGTTAAGGCTCACACATACACACACACACACACACACCTTTTAACAGGATGCGTCTTCCAGCATTCATTGTCTAGCAGACACCTGCTCTGTTCATTAGCATTAGCAGTCAGACTGTTGGACTTCACATCCTCATATGAAGCAAACAGATTATTTTGCAGAAATTGCACACAGGCCTGTTTATTTTCTTTATGTGGACACTCTCTCATCTTCTAGTTATTTTACTGCCCTCTGTTGAATCCACTCAGACATGGTTTTCATCCTGAAAACATGCTCGCATGGAAGAGTACGGAGATGAAATATTATATAGAGAATATAAGGACCATAATGGGTGGTCAAACATTTTTCAGAGGAAGCAATTTGTTGTCCATCTCTTCTCACTGTTCTCCTCTGTGTGGTTTTTTTTTTAGGCAGGAAACTACAGGCATTAACATGTTTTCTTTCACTGGCTGGTTTTGAGTTTAGGGCTTTTTTGTTTCCATAATGCAATTCCTTTCAGATTATCTAGAAGATTACATACAGAAAAGACAAATTTGTTTTGTTTTCTTTGCATCTGTAGCTTCCTCCTTAATTCACCAAAAGTTAGTATTTAATGCCTTATTTACATGTTTAAAAATATGATTTGAAAATTGAAAATATGTAAAAACAAAGACTAAAACAATTCTCATCATCAATCAACCAGGGTCCTTTTATAAACCCTATTCACATATAGTGAACTTGAAAAATGTATGGAATCTTTTTTTTTATGTGTGTGTGGTAAATATGATGTTGGGCTGTTGTAGTTTTCTGATTTAGAAAATAATTTTCCCAAATGCCCTCTGTAAAACCCTTTGACTATTTAGCCTTATTTGCATATTTGAACATGTAAATTCAGGAAACACAGAATTCAAAAACCGTTTTCTTTAGACAAGTTTAGTTTCCATAAGATAAGTTTCATGGTGATGTCTGAATGTGTTCTCCCACAGCAAAAGCCAGAACGGGGATTACAATGTTGATAATACTGGACAACTGTTAGGTTTAGGAAACAACAGCCCTTCCTTTAGTTTGTGTCATGATCTGGAAATAAGGACATGATTTTACTTTTTTACTATTTCCAGACATAACTTCCCACAACAGTACACAAACAATGGTCAGCTGGTCTAAAGACTGGGGGTTTTGCACATCCAAAACCATTTTTCTTCCCATCAATATAAGATTCTGCTGCAGAAGTTTGTGGGTTCTAGTTCATTACTTTTCATACAACATAGATTTCTACAAGAAAAAATTTTACCCTATTCACCTGCAGTGTCCCCCTGTAATCCCGATCACTTCTGGTACAAGACAACACAGCCATAAAGCGGTGTAGAGTTTCAAAGGGAGCCTAATTGGAGGATATCTCAGCCTTCTCAGGGGGGTTAAGTATTGTTCACTGGGCTTTCTGCAGCGTCAGACATTGCTGTATTAGCTAGTTGAGAGAACAGGTATGTCAAGATGATCGGTGTTTGGTGAAGAGGAATAAGGCCGCAAAAAGTTTTGATGAGTTGCTTTCGTGTGAATTTCTGTGTGGGGGCGAGTTTGTGCGTACGTGGGTGGCTGTGGGTGTAGGTGTGCTTTAGCTTCAGAGGAGAGGTTCTGACAGGGCCAGAATGGACAGATGATTAATGATCAGGGGGAGGGTTCTGTGGGAGGGACTCTTCAACACCGCGGCTCTTAACAAAAGCAGACGAGGTATGCTCGGAGCACTGCACTCCTTCAGCCGTCCTATTATTCCTGAGAAAACCTCTCCGGCCCTCTTTTATTCCTCCTCGCGTTCCCCTCTTTGGGTGAGATTAGAAGGCGATGACAGGCGGTAGTGGAGACGTACACTGAGCAGGCTTGCCAAGTGATGTCACCGCCGTGAACCCTGGATGCCTTCAAGTAGAGACGAAATGACTGCACTCGCGAGGAGTAACGTACATTTTAGTCAGATCTTAAACTGGAATGTTTTTCATGAATCCCTGTTGACCCTTGTTGGCAGTTTATGAGAAATATGCAAAATTGTTCCTGAAACAGTTTCTATGAATGAATAAATCATAGCCCTAAAAGGCATTTTACCCCGACTTTTAATATCCTGCGGGCATTTTCTGATGTTTCTGACATGCCTTTGTTTCGAGCCATGCCTCTGTCTCAAATTATTGTATTGTGTTTTTCAATGACCTTGCGGAGAAATGGAACACCTGGGTTGGAAAAGCAGCTCATTACGTGAATTGTGGCTTGAAAATGAACAATGACAGACGAGCGATTCTGAATACCAATAGGCTCCAGCACTGATTGCCTTTTTGTTTTAAGATGTTGGCTGTCCTGCCACGTTTCGGGTCCCCTCTGTCAAACAAAACATGTTCATTTCACCACTTGATTGATATGTCTGATTAGTCACATGAGCAAATTTATGCAGGCATGCACTCTGGCATGTATGCAGCATTTGGTTTTGAGTGGGAGAAGCCAGTTTTTCTGAGTGACTGAGCAACAAAATGGTGAAATAAGGGGTCAACTGGGGTCTTGACCCGATCATAAGCCTGTCTGTATGAGTGTTTGTGAGAGAGGGGGTGTATGCATGACTGCAAAGCCTGTAAGGACTGTGATCCATCCCATGTGATGGATGAGGGCCAGGGTTAAGGGTGTATTTAGGGGCTAAGAGTTGTACTTAAGGGTCACTGATGTTAACTCACAACTTGTACCCTTCTGTGGATCATGCACCCTCTCTGCACAATGTTTTAAAGCCTCAGACAAGCAGAGGGGGTATTTCACCGCTTGAACTGGTAAAAAGTTAAAGTTGTTGATTGTAAAAGAATGTAAATGTGATCACTTTGGGCAGATATTGGTGTGGATTTCATTAGACAAACAGATATTTCTCAAAAGAAAATGTCCTATCATGAGTCATGCCTTTAACCAGCCAGCGGTGCGTTCACAAGCTCATCAGGTTATCCTCATTTCCTGAGATGAGAAGTCAATCTTCTGACTTTGGTGTGTTCATGAGCTTTAAGGTTTAATATGGAAACAACATAGGAGCTACAAAGATGTTGTGTTTAGTTGCTCAGAGCAGTAAAACAACATTGTGTTGCATTGAATTGCATGACAATGAAGTGCAAAAGAAATGTATCAGCTGAGCCATTAAATATGTTGTCTTGCATTTTTCCGATGATTCATAAATGCAGCAATAGACACACACAACAAAAAGTAGAAAAATGGGTATATCCACCCAATCAACTACCTCCACTCCAAAATGAAATTAGATCTTCCTTGCCCAGTGACTCCTCTTTTCATCAAGTTTTAGAAAAAAAATTCTGTAAACCTGCAAACACAAAGACAAACCAACCAACCAACCAGAAACTTTAACCTCTGTGGCAGAAGTAACTATCAGTACTGGAGTGCTGTAGAAGTTTTTAAGTGATTAATATCTCATATTTCCCATTGCAACATGTTCAAATGTGTTTAAATCTCCGATTTATCACAGTAAGTACCCTGCCACATCAACCGCTGCATTCATTGGATTGAATTGACCACAATTTGCTGCCAAGCAATTTCAGCTACTTTAAAACCTCATACATGCTTCAGAGTGAGGCCAAACGAAAAGTCAGGGGCAGACTTTGTGTACTGTGACTTTGATTGGGTTTGAGTAGGAAAAACCATTTCCAAACCCATCTAGGTACTAATCCTTTGCATTGGCTTCCTGCAACTCCTAACTGTAAATTTCCATTTTATCTCGCACACACCTGGTGATGCTTGCATGACAAGCTAATATAAGTTTTATTCCACTGCCTCCATAAACCTGGTGCCTCCAATTACTCTGGATCCTGATGGGCTGTATACATTTGGCAACTGCACATTCAGAACGCATGCACCATAAGATGTATCACCTGTAGTGTGCACTAGATTATATGCTCAGCAACATGCTCGCTCTGCTGACAGCCATTGTTTTAGCTTCTTCACAGAGACTAGCTCAGGTTGCAAATCTTCTCATGTAGCATCTGTCCAGGCCAATCAATACATCGCTGTTGTGAAGAAAGATGATCAGCATTTTCTCTGAATTCAATTGGAATTTGAAAGCATGCTGTATACAAAGTTAATCCACATTCCTCTGTATGATCTACATTCAGATTGAGATTGTTGTCATTATCAGTAATGTAAAGAGGAAGCGTCCCCCGCTGGGGAAATGAGTGACAGCGCAGACTTCATCATCTCATCTCTCCTGGTCATGGCTTGCTGTGACATGAGGTCATTGCAGTTAGACTTTGATGAGTAGAGAGCAGCGATCCACAGCTGCCATACCTCTGTCAACCCACTGCAGAGTGAGCGAGAGACGGAAGGAGAAAGACTGAGAGACAGAAGGAGGGAGAGAGAGAGAGAAAGACAGCCAACCTTAACAAGGATCCAAACCTGTCAATCAAGACAAGAAAGCAACAAGGGGAGGAAAGGTGGGAGAAAAGAGAGAACAATTTATTACCAGCGGGACGGCCAAAAAAAGATGTGAGGGCAGAGAAGAAGTGCGGAGTGGAGGAGAGGAGAGAATCCTGTAGAGACCACTTGAAAGGGAGGAATGTTTTGTTTTTTGCATGCAGCCAGTTCAGTTGTGGGTTACTCTCCCACTGGGGAGACTAATTGCTTGTTGATCTAATGTTCTATCCCCTCCTGTCCCCCGAAAACCAACACATCTGGTGAGTGATGGGTCTGTGTGCTTCTTTTCTGCAGGACAGGAACTCCTGGCCTCCTCCAATCTAAATATTCACAAATCAGGAGAAAAGACTTTGGGCTGAGTTCCAAAATTCGATGGAGCATAACGCAACTCAGCCCGCCGCTGCCCTCCCTTAGAACGAGACCTCTGAGGGTTTGCTCACATTGTTCACATTGCTTTCCCTCTCTCTGTCTTTGCCCCATATCTGTTTGTTCCTTCCCACTCACTCTCTAAGGCAGATCAGTGAGCGGTTAATTAATGAGTTTAATGCTAGGATTCATGCGCATATTATGTGTCAATTAGAGTCTCCGCTCCGAGTTAAAATCTAGATGGACATTCATCCTATGCTGGGTGTGAAGTGTTTGCATGTGTGTGTGTGTGTGTTGCTGCCTGTTTGTCATCTCCCCTCCTGCGATGCCGATCGTGGCATCTTCAGTTGTCCAAGGAGAAGGCATTAAATTATCTCAGGTTCTCTAGAACATATGCTAGTCAAGTGGCGGAAAATGTGGGTGCACCATTTCATTTAATGGGGTCAACGGCGGGTACATGTGTCACGGCGTAAATCAGCTCCGTAAATGGAGGTGAGGAAAGCATTGATGCCGATACGGGAGTGTTTCTGCTGGTGTGTGTTTATTTGACTGAGTAAGAGTGTGTGTATATGCATTCTTCTGCTCCCATGTTGCCCTGAGGCACTTTTTGCAGTGCTGCTATCTCATACGGCTGATTCAGCAGTCTTCCCTTGCTTTCTTTTCACTTTTGCCCATTTATGAGTGTCCGGGCTAGCTACTGTCTGTCTGTAAACACACAACCCGGGGGCAGAACCTCTATGCACACATTCAGCTCACACCCCATTACACACACACTGAACAACTTATTGTGATCCCTTTTCATGAGTCAGAGCAATAGATTTGAAGCCTGCTTGTGTGTTTGTGAGTGTGTGTGTGTGTGTGTGTGTGTGTGAGGGCCCCGTGCATGCGTGTGGTTCTCTGCTCACCCTTGATGTATGAATTTTATATAGCAAAGATGATGACACATAAGTTCTCTCCCCCTCTCCTGCTGAAAATGAATTTTTGATCTGTGTTTTATCGTCTTGTAATCTCTGATATCTTTGGAAGTTATTGCTTTATAAAATGGCTCTGCAGCTGGTTTGTGCTTCCCCATACGGCCGGGGAGGCTTTTTAAGAGTCTCAATGTTCTTGTATTAGATGGAGCTTGATCTTTTTCACATAGGAAATCTGTGTATTACAAGTCAGAAGAGGTTACAAACTACGACTCCCACACACTATAACAGAGCCTCACACTCCCCTATAGAAACACTTTTACCTTTATAGTGCTCTCTTATAAACCCTGCAGAAGTTTATATTCCTCCATGCATGCATCTATAGTTTCAAGACAGCTCTGGAGTATCTGCAGCATAGCAATGTGCTTTGCTCAGGGAGATATCCTTGGGCATTGCAGCTGTGATATTCCTTGCAGCTCCTAAGGTTGTTTTAGAAGCTGTTTGTGGTTGTTGTGGCCCGCTCATGTATGTGTGTTTGTACTTGAAGGTCTGGCTGTGTGTGGACAGTGTTGTGTGACTAGACATAAGGTCAGTCAGTTAGTTCAGTGTGTCTGTGAGCCCCACAATGAGACAGAGAGAGCGCAGCCGCCGTTGGGGGCAGCAGCTTGAGTTGTGTGTGTGTGCACTCGTCTTTCTCCTTCTTTCTTTCTTTATCTCTCCATCCTTCTGTAACAGCACATCAGAGGAGGCCGGCTCAGTGGTGTGAATGGAAGTGTCGTAAAAAAAAACAAGAATCTAGCCTTTTTTTTTTTTTTTTTTTACAACGTAGTAAAGAAGACTTCCAAGCCCAGCCTCTCAGTGCTTTTTTTAATGAAGCATAAAATTTTTAAATTAAATCTTAAAAGCCTGTTGATACAAAGGTCTGAAGGTTTTTCTTACATAGCTTCTATGCCACTTTCAACACTGTTTGATCCAGCAGTGAGGGAGAATGGGACCAGCTTCTTGGTCATTATTGCACTAAATAACTCTCCATTTACCAGGCTCTTCATAAATATTGGAAAAGAGGGCTCTTAATCACATACAATAGGACCATTTTGTGGTAAGCAAATTCGATACCAGTGACTCACCATGTTGTTTACCTGATTAAGTCTATCACTGTCCACAGTGCTTGCTTGAATCCTTTTATTCTTTATATATATATCTTGGCTGCACATACTTAGTTTTTTCAGAGCATTTTTTTTCACATACTGGCCGAATCCAGCTGTCACAGTTTACTCTGTGAGCAAGAGAATATAACTCGTGCTTTCACAGCACATGTGAGTACACCCTACATCCCATTTCTCAGCCGCAGTCAAGCCTTTACAATCTTTTACTCAGGCAAATAGACGCAGCTGGAGAAACTGTAAGATGCTTGTCCCATTAAATTTATAACCCCTCCCCCTCTGGAGTGCAACAGCACCACAGCTTCCTCCCCCATCAGAAAGCCTGCTAAAATATTAGACATTTATCATGGTTATTATAGTCAGTAAATCCTTCCACACAGTGCAGAAAACCAGCCGCTTTGTATTCTTTTGGGATATGCAAGTAAATGGATTAGGTTATTGCCTGGATTTAGGCGCAGTGATATCAACCACAATAATCTTTGTCCTCCACCACAGTCTTTTGAATTTAAGGCTTAAACACATGGAGCCAACCTCCAACTAACTGACGACTTTGCCTCATGTCTTAAAATGTATACTTGAACATAATGTGAAGGCAACAGCTGATTGCCAGCTGACTACAGTGTGTTCTCTTCATCTGGGAGAAGCAGCACAGTACGCAGGCTGGAAGGAACGTCATGACGAATAAAACAAACTAGAAGACTGTTTTTCATTCTATAAGCCTGAATCAACATATCTCTGCCATAATCAGAATGCATATAATAAAATGTTTTCTTTACACAAGTTGCAACCCCCAAGCATGAAAATGAAGCAAGCACGGAAATGTTGAAACCTGCGGTTCCTCTAATGGCCACTTGAGGCTGACACTAAAACCAGGTCATTCCCAATTGAGCCTAATGTTAGAATTTTTTTTGCTTATTTTCCTTTTTATAACAGCTGTGTCTGTTGTCAAACAAATTAGGCAGCTTTTTCCATGCCAGTATCAATCTGATTGAACAGTCGTGTTGGGTGGTCAAAATACATTGGCAATCTCCAGGGGTGAAAAATGAAGCAAACACAAAAACGCTAAAAGCTGCAGTTCCTCACATGGCCACTTGAGGCTGGCCCCAAAAGCAAGCCAATCCACATAGATCCCCATGTTAAAATGTACAACTTTGAGGCAGAAAAATACATGTTAACAGCCGGGTAAATATGTTGGTGATGGTATATAATGCTTGTTTCCGTGTTCATGACAGCTGTGTTTGTTGCCAAAGAAACTAGCCAGCTGTTTTTATGCCCCTGTCCCTGTAAATATCCATGTTAAAATGTATCACTTCACAGCAGAAATAAACATGTTAACCTGGTAATAATGTTGGTTTTGTTCTAAACCGCTTATATCCTTGTTTATGGCAGCAGTTCATTCATTTTCTTACATTGTTTTTCTGTTCTAACAGCATGCCCGCCGGGTACCTTCAAGTCCACCCAGGGTCCAGGTCTGTGTCTACAGTGCCCTCCCAACAGCCGCTCCACAGCTGAGGCCGCCACCATCTGTGTGTGCCGCAACGGTTACTACCGTGGTGATGCTGATCAGCCGGATGAACCCTGCACCAGTGAGTATATTGTACATGACATTACATACACCCCAACAATGTCACATGCTCATAGTCTTGTAGGACAAGCACCTGAAGGCACATGCATTATCTATATTAGCTTAATATGTAGAATCAATATTGAATAGACTGGCCATGCATATAAAAACCACTATATTTTCAGTGCAGGGATTGATTTTTTTCTATCGGACTTGTGTCTCTTTGTCACTGCCTTTAAACCAGCACATGTAGTCCATTTAAATGAGCCTGTTTCTGGAGCCCTGGTAGACTCTCTCTGTCTGGTTATAATAATCACATTTCAGGGTCCTCATCATTGACATCTCCATCACTGTGTCATTGAGCTTCCTCTCTGTTTCCTCGCAGTTATCTCTGTCTCCCCTTTCTTGCAGTTGTTCTCTCTGTCTATCTGTCTGCTATCATCCCCTGAAGTCCTAATTACTCAGGCAGATGCTGCGAAGCTTCGACACTGTCCTGCCGCTATCCGCTGGAGATCCAATAAGGCCTCTCACAGCATCATAGTTATCTTAATACGATGTAAAAGCAATATGCTAAGCCTTCCTGTCGTTCCCTGCTGACACACAGTTACGCAGAAGGAGAGCGCCGTTAGAAACCCCCAAAAAGTTTGTTTACCTCTCTTCCTTAGTTACCACAGGGGAGTGTTTGTTCCCCTTACAACAGCAGACCTGGAAGCATTATTGGTGTGGTTATGTATTCATTTAGCCCTGATTTATTCACATAGACCAGGCTAATTGGCCTCAGGAATGAGCACAGGACCATGCTTTTTTTTTTTTCTAATCGTTTAGCAGCTGTAGCCTTCACAGCTAAAACGTGGATTGAATGCAACATTTCTTTGCCATTTTTCCCTTTTATAACTCCGAATAAGTGCCTTAAAGCTGCAGAGGAACCCCAATGCAGCATGGCTGTCCGTCTGACTGTTTGAAAGCTTCCCAAGCGTAGCCATGCACACCTCTAGGCTTTGGTTGTTCTCTGTGGATAACACCCCACTTTCACCTTGAGTTTTCCCCGCCCTCCCATGGTATACTACATAGCTCTCCGGTGAATTAGTGAATGCTCCATCAAGTATAGCATCTGCCTCTACCTTGAGGCCTTGAATTTTCCCCAAGCAATCTCCATAACAGCTCCCCAGTGGAATTTCCCGAACAGATCCCTCTGGTCTGTGTTCACTTTCCAATTGCAGCCTGTGTTACTTTTTTCTGCTTTCAATCAAGCCACTTCTGTCTTATCTTCTCTGTCAGTTCTGTTGCCCCCACCCCCTCTGTTTTCCTCTCAGTATCAGTACTAATCCAATCCTCTCAGTATTTTAGCATCGAGGCTAGACTATTTTCCGTTTATTATTGATGGCACATCTTAGGTGCCCAGTCAAATCATTCTTCAAAATCAAAGAAGCAAAATTGCCCACTATTCCAAGCACATTTACACACTGCACTATGGGGTAAAATATTCATTAAAAGAGAAAAATGCTTTTATTCCCCCAAAATGCATTTAAAATGTCCTACTGAGAATTTTAGTTTTCTACCACCCCTTTTAACATTAACATCTTAAACAGACTCCAGTTCGTCCTCGATTTGTGTTGACAGAATTCTTTTGCAACCGCACATTCAAAGCCTTCTGTGAAGGTTGAATCGTACAGTCGCAGCTGAGCTTGATGCTCAGGGTGCCCTAGATCTCAGCAGGAGGGGCCAGTGAGATCATCCTAGTAAGAATCTCTTTAATGCTGCGGGTCCTGATAAGAGCACTGCTTGAGTAGCTTAAATCAGGCCAATCTGTGGCAGCAGACGCTGTAGCTTTAGCGCTTCTCGCCACCATCAGTGGCGCGGGTCTCTGTGTGCTCCAGATCAGTCTGATTAGCTTACTGATGGATTGTCCGGCGCCTGGCTCTGTCAGCAGGGGGCTTCATGCTATACCCCCCCCCCCTACTCCTTTCCCCTCAGGGGTAGGCCGAGCCTGGGATGCACTTCAAACTCCCCTCCACCTCTCGGCCCTCCTCCATCTCAATCCGCTGTCTTGTGCAGACTCCAGCCATGCCTGAGGGGAGTAACACCAAGCATTCTGTCTCGCAGCATGAAGCCCTCACCTCTCAGGTTGGATGTCTGGCATAGTGGGCTTTAGGACAATGGTTTGCATGGCACTGCATCCCCTCATGGATCCCCTTCCCAGGCGTAACCTCTAGCTACCCATGGGTGTGGACGCAAAGATGGTCAAGCCCTTCGCTAATCTGCTTAATCAATCAATCAATCAAATCAAGTTAAAAATACTTTATTTATCCCCAAGGGGAAATTCATTTTGTCTCAATAGCTCGATAATTTGACAGCCTGATGGCTGAAGGAACAAGGGATGTTCTGAATTTCTCTGTCCTTAATATCAACACGGTCATGCTCTCCCTCCCTCTTTATAAACTCCTGACATAGCAAGGAAATTCACTTAAGCTAATAGTTAGTTTAGATCCTTAAATTTTTCAGTGGCTCTGCCCCAGAAAACTCTCTCTGTTTTTTTTTTCCCTCATGGGCAGCCCTGCATGCACGAATGAAAAAGAGTAAAAGTCTCTGACCTCATTAATTATTCACTACACGATCACCATGGCTGAAATAATCCACAATATCATCCTGGTATCTAAAGAAAATATAAACAACTGAATAAATTGTGAATTTCATTTCATCTGGGGATGAAATGGGAGGAAAGGTTGGCTGTTTGGTCCCTGACCATGGCAGTCCACAGGGCGGAGTATCCTTGGGCAAGATACGGAACTCCATATTGCTCCTGATGTTGCATTCATCAGTGTGTGAATGAATCTTGATGGTGTCAGGTGGCCCCATGTAGGATAGCCTCGACCATCAGTGAATTAAAGTGTGTTTAAATGGATGAATGATCAGCGTCTGTAGTGTTAAAGCACTTTGAGTGGTTGCTCGACTAGAAAAGACTAGAAAAGCACGATACAAGGGCGGTCCATTTATCTTTTAGCATCTTTAATTATGTCAACTATGTAGAAACAGGCATGATTCAATCTACACTGGATTATTTGCATAATCAAATCATAGGAGTCATAAAATAGTGACAAAGTAAGTGAAATTACTGGCTAATTGATTTCAACACCTGTGTTTTCATAGAAAAATGTGGCACCGGTGCATTGATTCTGTTTCAAAAAGGCAGCAATACAATATATTCCTGTATCAATATTTTCTCCCACCCTTAACTGATGCTGGTATATATGTGTATGTGTGAGAACTGTGTGTTGCTGGGAGATCAAGCTCCAGCATGCCGGGCCAGCGGGCTTCTCTCAATGTGTGAGTCAGTGAGGGAGAATGACAAGCTGAGTGGTAACTGAGGGGAGCTGGGCGGTGAAACCGGTGCTGATTGGTCCGTAGGGGAGAAAGGATGCAGTGATGCAGTATCCTGGTGTGAAGAATTGTAGGGAGGGGAAGGGAATGATGGGAAGGAAGGACTAATGACAGAGATGGATTGAAAAAAATCCATCAGCACAGTGGGAGGGGAACTAAGATTTGAATCTGTATGTCTGAAGGTTTACTCTGGATATAGCAGAAAGAAAGGCATTAAAAAGCTGTCAGGGGAAGTTCTGCACACAGCCCACAGTAACACAGGATATTAGAGAGTCCCAGTGAGGGTTCATATGATGCTTCGAAAAAAAAAAAAAAATGCCGCATATGCATGTTTACATCTTGGGAACCAGCTCACCAGGCAATTCATGAGAAAATCTTTTGGAATGTAATCGAATCAACATAAATACAGGGAGGGAGAAGGAAAATAGGACGGTTCTGATGGGTTTCTACATTCCAGATCTGTACCACATTGGCTCAGAACTGTGCGGCGCTCACTTGGTACTCATATCTGTGGCCCGTCCCCTGAATGCCTCCTTGAGCCCTGTCAAACACTGTCTGCGCCTCAAGAAAACAAACAAAACCCATCAAATTTCCCGACAGAAAAAAAAAAAAAGTTATCTGCTTTTCCATTCTCCTCAGCATTCCATTCAGATTTTCTTTTTCTTTGCTCTCCTATTCAGCGGCTCTCCTCTCTCCTTGTTCTGTTTTCAAAGGGGAAGAGGGTAGAGCCGTCAAAGTGCATAAATATTCTGTTCTTTTATCCAAGTTTTTTTTTTTTTTCCTTTCTCCACATAAGCTGTGTTGTCAGTTTTGGAGTCAGTTGAGGGTGCTTCCCACAGCAGTCAGCTGACCAGTTTCTTCCTCCAGCAAATAGTAAAAGGAGCTAAGTCTAGGTCATATTTAATGCTTATACATGTTGGAAGTCATCAAGCTCCAAACTAGTGTACACCAGCTTCATGGGTGCAGAAATTCAATGTTTGGAGTTACTGTAGAGAAAATGTGGGTGTGTGGATTATCCTTTAGTCAAAAAAGCTTCCGCTTATTCATGTTGTGCCTCCTCAGTCATAGTCATCGTGGATGCACCCACATCTCCCAATCTGCAATGTGTGCTCCCATACACACTAACACATACAGTCTATCTATGACTCCCTCAGTCTCTCAGCCAGACAGTATTAGTCCTTATAACATGTTTTATTTCTTGTCTCACCAACCCACACAGCCCTTCCTTCTTTCTCCCAGCTCCTCTGGCTGTGATCACTATCTCCACACAGGGACCTTCTGTTGGTCCCTCAGGGCCTGTTTCACATCATAAAAACAAACAGTTTGAAAGAAGAGAAGCTCTGGTCTCAGACCATTCAAAGGGTAGATGAGTAAACAATGTGCAGAAGTGTTTATTTTGGGCACTGGGACGCTCTTTATATTAGCAGCCGAGGGGGAGAACTGGGCTGTGGTCTTTTACAGCCCGAGTGGCACCTTAAGCTCTGGCTTTCTAACAGGGGGACATGCTGATTAGACTGTGAGTCCACCTGTAGCTGTAGCAACAGGTCAGACTGTCTCTTTGAGTAAATCATCAGCCATTTATGTTTTAGGTTCAAAAACAGGGTAGCAGCAAACAATTAGGCAAATAGTATGGTGCCATTTATCAAGGGGGTGGAGGTTTATTTAACACAAATGATATAGCTGTCTTTTTATTTTCCAGTCCCAACCTGCACACACAGACATAGTTCCCCACACTAACAATAAGCTGAATCCAAACTTTTAGCTCATGTTGGTCTTCCTCCTGGTGCAAAAACTAGCATAAGCACTGCTACTCCATATTATTAAAATATTAAATTATATTTTCCTGACCTTGACATGACATTTGTTTGTTGAAATCTGGTTTTGGCTTCTGATAATTAAATTAATTAGATTATTATTTTTTTTTTTGGGGGGGGGGGGGGTGATTTTTGAATCAGATATTAAACTACAAAACAATCACCAGGGGGGTAATTAAAAAAAACGTAATTTGTTGAGTTGTGACTGAGAAAATCCCAAACTGTCTTCATAGTCATGTAAACAGGATTATTATGGGACATTATCAGTCGTGCAACCATGTAAACAGCTTACACAGACTGCTCCATGACTCACGCATTGGCATTGTTGTTGCAAGTAAATACAAGCAAATCTAATTGAGTGCAAAAAAAACAAAGCAAAGGCATCTATCAAAAGTATGTCAATAATATTAAAAATAATAATATTACAAATATTTAGCTTTTTCATACACAAAAATACTGTAATAAATTATGTATTTAGTCTTAAATGTAAATTAAGATACTTGGAACAAGGTGTCTTACATTTCCACAAATTCAACTTAAAAGGAACATCATGTGGCTCCCTCTGTGCTCTGCTGCATTATAAATGTGTGCTTTGCTGTTCTGTGCTTTCTGGACATCCATATTGACTTAATTTGGTTAGCTGGTATTGTCCTGCCCCTGTGACGGCCACAGCTGTTTAAAGCATATAAAACTAATTATGGCTGAGAAGAAATGGTTCCTCACTACACCAGTTCTATTTATAACACACGCATTGATCAGTCCTCGTTGCCCTTGTGCAAATGACCTGACGCTTTGCACTGGTTACTGTGATTGCACCATTAAAACGGAGCCCTTTTGTGTTGTGATGTGTCACACCAGCTGAGCTGCATGGAGACGATGTTTTGCTCCTATAAACAACATGTATGTTAGCACAACCAAATCTGACTGCCATGGCTAAATGAGTGCCAGCTGAGAGCCTGTAAGTAGCGTTCTCAACAAATTAAATCCTATGGCAAATTAAAAACAGCCAAAGGCTGCAGTAATACTCTACAAATCAGCAGTTAAGCAGCCGTCACATTTAATTTCTTGTGCCATCCCTGCACATGTGGAGCTGGGCTGTAATTGGGACGGAGGGGTGTGACGCCTCGTTCACACCTCGGCTAGGCAAGATATTTTTCTTTCCACCGTTGTATGAATACATAGATACAGACAGTGCAGGCATGAACACACAGAAACAGATAGGTCAGGTGTGTGTTTGTGTCACATGCATTTTCCACATGAGCACATGTGCATTGGTTTTTCCCAGCGATGCAAGTTTTGGGGCGAGTGCATGTATGTGATGGATGATACGGAGGATAAAAGTGGTGTGAGTAACATATGAAGTGCCTATTGTGCAGTTCCCCTGGGAAAAGCCTCATATGGCCTACTCCTACCAACACACACTATTTTTTTTTTTTTGCCGTATATTCCCTCTACATCCAATACATCTAGAAGCACCCAAGGACCAAATTATGTGCCATTTTGACCATGTATCTGGAGCACTAGCTGTCCCCTCAGTCAGACCATAATAATCACACTATGGAGGTTGCGCCCTTCCTGTCACTGACCTCTCTGTTGTTGAGGCGCTGAGCCGAGGTCACAGCAGCAAAAGTGCCGTTCCCTCACCCTTGTGTGTTCTGCCGCTTTGTCCCAGCTCCCCAGGGCTATCCCACATGGCTTTGCAGCAACAATGATTAATTGTGTCTGTGTTGACTGAAGTAAATATCTGCCCTCAGCCTGCAGAAATGGGAAACGCAAGTGCTGTATCACAATATGCTTAAAAAATCTATATGTATTCTTGTTGTCACATTTTTCTCATGGGTAAAAAGAAAAAAAAGTACAATATGTCAGAGAGTTATTCTTTCTTTTCAGAAGTGAGTGGATTGGTATTTTTACTGTAGTCATGGAGTTGGATGTGGGTCAGTTAAACTCTTCTTTTAATATTAAAGGTTAGGTTTGATAGAGGATAAATTGGTACCAGATCAGCTCCGCAGGGCAGCCTCACTTAACCCAGGCAGCACTGACTAAGGGCTTTGGCGAGCTTCTGCTTTATCGGCAGTGTCTGGTATCTGAGAAGAAAGAGCCGTCTCTGAGCAGCTGCAGGGACACAGAGTCTCAGCTAAGCAAAATTCTACACTGCCATTTGAGCACATTTCAACTCTTCAAGAATTGTGCTCCGATTGCGGGAGGCTGAACAAGCCACTTTTCTACACCCTAATATTAAGCCACCACTCAAGCAAAACAATTGTTTTATTATTTTCTGATTTCTCTCTGAATATCGTCTTTGAGGTTCTGCTCCAGCTGCGGGCTATGAGGGAGTGAATGGGAGCGTGAATCTCCAGAGCCACTTGGATAAGAATACTCCATGCAACACTGCATTTTGCTAAATAACCAATGTTTGATAGACACAAACGTTTCGCTGTATGATCTCTCTGGGTGTGAATGGAATAAATTAGCATTCCAATTGTGCTGAAGATGGAGAAAAAAAAAGGAGAAAAAGACAAGTTGCTCTTGGACAACAACACTTTATTACAGGGTTGTAAATTGACGTAATTGACCTAACAGCAGGCAGATTTATTTATTTAAGCAATGCATTATAATTCTTCAAGGATCACCAAAGCTCGCCAATGACAGATTTTTTTCAGATATAAAACGGGTCATTCTGCTTTCGTCTTTCTACAGGCGTCCCGTCCAGCCCAAGGAATGTGATCTCAATTGTGAACGAAACCTCTGTGATCCTGGAGTGGCATTCTCCCAGAGAGACCGGAGGCCGCGACGACGTCGTCTACAACATCGTGTGCAAGAAGTGCCGGGCTGATCGGCGCTCCTGCTCCCACTGCGACGACAATGTGGACTTCGTCCCTCGACAGCTGGGTCTGACTGACACCAGGGTGTTCATCAGCAACCTATGGGCTCACACCCTCTATAGCTTTGAGATACAGGCTGTCAATGGAGTCAGCAATAAGAGCCCGTACCCTGCCCAGCATGTCTCCATCGACATCACCACCAATCAGGCTGGTAAGTGGCTGCTATAGCAAAGTGTGATGATCATGGCAGTGATGGTGATGATGACTGCCTTTTTCCAACTGACATATTATCATCATCATGTCACTTTATATACTAGTGTTATTGTTTTGTCATGTTTTACCACATTGTCCCTTTGTTTAGGTGGGACATTTGATAGAGGAGATAAAACATTGTTACACTTGCTGATTTGGTGCTAAATGTAACATTTTTTTTGTACTGAAGAATTGATGAAAGTTGTCAAAAAATCCTCCAAAATACCAAATTAAGACACCAAGATGTTGAGATCCATCAAAAATCAGCAACACGGTAACATTAACCTTTAATATTTGAACCTCTCTGCAAGAATTTTGTTTTCAGCAACTGGGTGGCACTTACTTATTCTCTGCCAACGGATTGGATACCCAGTCTTATTTTTATTATACCTGGTAAAGACAAACTACTCTGGATGCCCCAGTTCTCTATATTTAGTATTTTTATTTCAAAGTTTCATGATACTGATATCCTAGAGGTCACATCAGGTTTTCTCATACAGTCAGGTCAAGATTTTTTTGTTTTTGACAAGATTTTATTTGTTATAATAAAATGCTACTTTTGGGACAAACATCATCATAGATCCAGTTGGGCCATGGAAGTCTCAGATTTCCAGTCATAACCAATTATGCAATACC